>JADHZB010000134.1:0-16551 GCA_015657535.1 Nephromyces sp. MM_2019 | reverse complement strand
CCCTCACCTCCCCCTCGACGTGTCAATCTTCTCAGAAACATAATGAAAATATTGAAGCTTTCCTTCTTCAAGCTCGCCAAGGTGAAAATGTTAACTCAAAGAGGGAGAAGCCAAGTTTTCCTTTAGTCAATGAAGAGACGAAGAAGCTACAGAAGGAAAGAGTGAAAAACAGTGGAAATTGCAGTGATAAAGAAAGGCAGAAGAAGGTGTGTGAGAAGGCTTCTTCAGCGATTGAGATGGAAAGCTTATCGCCCGTAGTAGACAATCAGAAGGAGGGAGGAAGAGAATCTCCTCCTTTTATGCACGCTCCTGCTGATAGAGATAGAGACTCTTTTTATCTTCAACGGGTAAGCTATATACTGAGAGGGCATTTTGAAGTGTGTGTGAGTTTTGGAGAGGATGCGAGGCCTGTGGGTTTTGGTGGGTTTTGGTTGAAAGAAAATAGGGGAGAACGGTGTGTGTGTAGCTGCGTAGTATGAGCAAGATTGCCGAGAATAGGCGGTGAGGAGCAGTTGGTGTGTGGGTGATGCGGGAGTGGGTGATATGGGTTGACAGTATGTGGGTGGTGCGCGGGCGATGCTTGGGTGGTGGGTGGGGTTTGTGGGTGGCGTATGAGTGTTATGGGTAGGTGGTGTGTGGGTAGATGGCACATGTGGGTTGCTGGTGTGTGTGATGTGGTGGCTTTTATGAGGTGTGCGTGAGCGATGTGTATGTGGGTGATGTGCGTGTGGTGTGGGTAGCTTGCGAGTGTGGAGTGCGTAGCTTGTGGGGGTGGTGTGGCTCCATGTCGGTAGATACTGTGTGTTTCGTTTCCAGGTGTGTGTGTTGTGCTAACTGCTTTCTTATCCTCTCTTCGTCTGCTCACTTGCATGCTCTATTGGTACCTAAGCCAAAATGCGTGTGTGTGTGTATATATATATATATATGTGTGTGAGCTCCCCTATTGATTGCAGATAGATCATGTTTATTCAGGCACTTTTTTTATGTAAGTCTGCTTCTACCAATTATGTGTTTGAAGAATTGCACTGAAACCTTCACATTTAGCTTTTTTCCCTGTTGTCTTGTGAACAATGTACGTACACCGGTAGAGCGTCTCTTACGGTTTTGATGAGGATACTGTATAACGCAGTTTTATCGTCTTATTTTCTAAATAAAATGCTAAGGATTAGATTTTCAGTATTACCTATGGAGAACAAGCGAAATTTTCACGTGCTTTCCTCATCTTCAATCCTTCAGTATCGAAGCCGAGCTATTGGAACACTGAAGCATACTAAATCAAAGGTATGCATTTTCAATGTACATAAACCGAAGAAACAGCTGAGATACCCCAAGCGAAAATGCGATTTTTTCATTTTTGATGCTTTTTATCGAAGCTTTTATTGATGAGTTAGCTCTCAATGCATGGGTCTTTGAAGCTGCTTTCGTTTGCTATATTTGTAGTGTATATACGGTTATCCATTATTATGTGTGTGTGTGTGTGGATCTGTGGCTGCTTAAGCTGTGAGATATGTGGCTTAAAGGTTTTGCGTGTATGCTTTTGAAGGTGCGATAACTTGGGGATGTTTTTGCAACTTGCTGAATATGTTTGTGTTCTTTTTTTGCCTAAACTTGTGCGATATAATGGTTTCGCTAATTGAGTGTGTTCTTTCTCAGTTTTCATTCTTTTTTCTTCTCAATCTTCCTCATTTAGACCTCAGATAACACACAAACGAGAGATGAAGAGGGCACTTGGGCCAACCAGAAGGACATGGCAATGTAAGAATCACGTGTAATCTTTCTTGGAGGTGCTGTCATCTCTTCAACACACAAGCTGTACCTGCAAGCATCAATTTGCGTTTCAAGTGTATGTACACCTGGTGATGGGAAGATATCAATTTGATAAAAGAGCATACCATGAGTCTTCGTAGAAAGTATCTCTTTTGTTAGATAATGCTTTGTGTGTCGCGTGGGAATAACGTCTAATGTGGTGTATATACACTCCATTTTGTGCTGCGTGTTGGCCTGCCATGGTAACCACCGTCTGGGATCTCTCCTTTTTAAAGCTTGGTACTCTAGCAGCGCATCCTGTAGTGGCTCAGAATGAAGGCTTTTGTGCGTTTTAGTGAATGCTTCTTCCTGTGTCTGGGTGTGTGTCCACCGTAGCTCTCTGCGTGTGAAGTTTATGTTGGTTCAAGTACATCATCCCATCGCTCAAATATATCTTCCAGAAACTCTCTTTTCACCGGTCTTCTTGCTCGCATTGGGGGACTTTTTTCTATAGAGATATGCTGAGATTTTTTCTCAGTGCTTTTGCTTGTTTCTCCGAGAGTCTGTTTTTATGTTTTCCCTTGCTGTGTGTTTCTCTCACTTTCAATTTCTCGCTCACTATGTGGGTCACTTTGTTTGTGCTCTCTCTATTTCTCTCACTGAGTTTATCGCGCGCTCTCTCCATTTCGCTCTTTGACTCTCTTTTTCTCTCTTTATGTGTGTCTCTCTCTCACTCTCTATGTTTCCCTCACTCTAACTCTCTCTTCTCTCTCTGTGTTCCGCTGTCTCCTCTATCTCTCTCACCTGAAATCATAGCTTCACCATATCCTTCCACTATATATAGGCCTCCAGGTGCAGGCCATGGTCACCGAGAGTCGAGATGGATTGAAGGCTACGGAGGGGTCTCAGGGGTTGGAATCATCGAAGACTTTGAAGATATTGATTTCCAAAAGAGCATGGAAGTCATCAAATCGACGAAGGAAGCGGTGCTTAGACCAGACTGGCAAGTTGTTGGTGTGTATAGCGAGGATGAAGACGGTAGGTCAACGGGGGAGGCTGATGAGGCAGCCTCTACTTTCAGCAGAAACTCCCGTATTCAGGGCTATCTAGAATCTGATACAAGTGGAGCGAAGAGGGGGGGTCCAAAGCCGTTTCCTCAGTATCTTCGTTTGGAGGAGAGTATTAGAGGTAGTGTGGAGTAATTGCTTACTGCTTTTTGAAGATTAGAAAGTTTTGTTTCAAAAACACGTAAATGTGTGCAGTTGATTGACGATGAAATCTGATGCATGAAGTTGTTTGAAGGTTAGACAAGTTGGTTGATACCACGCGAAGATAGATGAAGTAGGTTGATGATGAAATATGATGCGATAAGTTGCTTGAAGAGGAGAGACTTTGGTTTTAAACACCCAAAGATGCATGAAGTAGCCTGAAGATGAAATCTGATGCATAAAATTGATTGAAGATGAAATGTGATGTAACAAGTTGATTGAAGATAAGAAACCTCAGTTTCAAAAACACACAGATGCATGATGTAGCATGACGATGAAATCTGATACTGGAAGTCGCTTGAAGCGGAAGAACCTCAGTTCCAAACACACAAAGACGCGTGAAGCACACTGAAGTTTAAATCTCGATGTTAGTTGTGCCATAGCGTTAAACTCAGATGCTTCAATAATTATTATAGGATTTTGAGAATTAAGCTTCTCCAAAGAGAGTTTCTTCTTCTCTAAGCATTGGGCAAAACACCAAATCACTAGTGCTAACTTTAGTTTTCTCTTTGTATATTCGCTGGCTGCTGCCATAGTTGCTAGCTGAAAATAAGGGGATGAAAAAGTTCTGATTCTTCAGAGAGAAGAGAAGCTTCTGATGCTAAAGCATGGGAAACTTCGATCTACATATATATCATATCTCTCCAAACTCTGTGATACAGTAGCATAAGCTGAATCTGTAAAAAGCGATTGTTTCATGAGAAACGAAAAAATGCAAATATGCCAAAATTTCACCAGGTGGACTACTTGCTGCATTTATATCGGCTGAAATCTTCAGGCTAAAGGTCTTGTTGCGCCGATTTTGAAGATTTTATCAAAAGCAAAATGTAGAAGCAGATAACGCCGAAAAAAAGCAGCATGAGGGGCTGAAACCGAACGAGCGCATGGGCCAAACTCTCTGAAGCGAAGAGAAAAAAATCCAAGGTCTTGTAGAAGCAAAATGCATCACTAACGACTCATGAAGCAGCAGCAAGCGGCATCTCCGAGGTTTTGACAAAAAACAAGGAAATTTTCGATAGAGCATGTAGTGATTTACCGCAGCGCTTTTTCCAATGGGCATGGAAAGAAAGAGGAAAGTAGCCTATAGAGCGGCTTTTGAAACTAAAGTGATGTCTCAGGCGTTTCTAAAGCGGCAGAATGTAAAATAATCCCCCACAAAAAAAGGGAAGAAGTAGCAGGAGGGAAACTGTCATTGACCCTACCACATAAAAAACTGTAAATATGTATATATATCCAAGTTATATCTAACTCTCCATCCTAATATTTTTCCTAGGCAGATTTCAAGAAGAAGCAGCATTCCGCAGATCTAGACTGGATGAAATAGCTCGAATGAGCTATCTAGTATCAAACAATGAGTATACCAGCAAAATCTGGTGGAATAGCGGAAAGAACCGCTATTCGACGATCATTTTCTGCCTTTTTGATGGAGATCATTGACAATTTCATGTTTTAGTATAGAAAAAATGCGAAAGCGCTCACTGAATCTTCGAGCGATCGCTTTCGAAAGCCGAAAATAAACGTGCCAAACTGATCGCCGCTTATTTGCTTATTTCTCATCCTCTAGGAACGTCTCTGCTGAAATAGATGCCAATGAGCGCCTACCAAGAAAGCAACTAGAAAAATCACTATAAATATACTGGTAATTTCCTGTTTAATTTTTTCGTAGATACAGCAATACTTTCACAAATTAAGAATTATCAGTTATATTCTATTTTTTCACAAAATATTGCAATTATTTGTCCATAATAAATTTATAAAAGCCTTCGTCTCACATTTAATCGTCTGTGTACATGTCCTCGCTCCAGATATATCGCACAATTCTCCACGCTATTTTGAAGCGGGTCCAGCATTTTCCTGTTGCATCACTTCAATCATTCCATTGCGCCGAAAATAGCAACAATCTGGGTAGGTGCAAGAGTGCTTTTACAAAAACCCCACTGCCCCCAGAGAGACGGTTCCATTCGCTTCTTCCCCACGAAAGCACTAAAAAAGCCATACCCATTCGGAAAGACACCCTTAAAAGCCCTCTTCGAATTGCTTCCCCGTAAAAATGCACACCAGTTTCATGTGGGTAAGTCCGTTGTGACGACATAGAGAACGAACAAGCGGAAATCACCGCGTAGCGGTCACGTAAGTTATGAATAGAGAAATATCAGAGTTTTTCGGAGAAATTAAAGGGCAGCACAGGAAGCGAAGGATGAAAAGCAAGAGAAAGTAAAAGATCACGAGGGTAGGGCAAGGAAAAGCACTGTATGCATCATTCCACCCTACCCACCAAAATCTCATCCACTTCAAGCTTCCTCTCGAGAATAGCAGGCAACACACGAGCTACATCTTCAGCTTCTACTAGTAGATTCGATCTCATATGCATAACTATCTTCATAACATCTGATGGCTGAAGCCCCGAGTTTTTCATCAACAACTGCGGGTTTTGCATTAAGATTTCCTTTATTTGCTCGTGACTTAACTTGCATTCCACACGAAGATGGTTGCACGTTTGTAGTATCTTTTCCCTCATCTTTGGCACGTCTAGCGTGGACGTAACAACTGCTCCGTACAGGCTGCTAAATCTTTCACATTCCGATAGGCTGAAACCTACGGAACTAAGCAAAGAAATCTGTGCCAGGAGTGAAGAAACGGAAAAATTCCGAGAGGAAGCGTCTACAGTTGATGTGCTGTGATGACGGTGGACAATGCTACAGCGAGAAGAGCAAGACGGGGCTTCTAACTGATAACAATGAATGCGGCAATAAAATGGTCTTGGATTACACTGGTAGTGAAGACCACGAGCTCGATTAGACTGACTTTTCCAGGAGGAAAACATTCGGTAGGATAGTGATGTAGTCATGAAACGAATATCATTTCCCCAAAAACGGCGAGAGCGGGCTAGAATCTGGGATATTGAACCCCTTGTGTGCACTCTACACGAAGTACAAGAAAGATTGCTCAGATCCTTACTAGGGCAGACAAACTTCGTCTCTTTTATAAGATTTTGGGGAGGATGGGTAAGCCTCCTGGTGGCTATTGAGTTTGGACTATTAAAAAGCCCGCCATCAAAGGGCTTTATGCGGGAAAATACAGGAGCCAGACATTCTTTCTGAGTACTTGAATAGTACCCAGTAATGACATCATTACTAACTCTACTGATTTTGCTGCAAGTAGGGTATGTAGCGATTATAGGAAAGCTTGACTTTATCCAAGAAAAAGCAAAAGTTGCTCGTTGAACATAATTCATACAACTACCATATTTTCCTGCACATACCGCGCCTCCTCCTCTTGTTAAGTACCTTCTAAGAGCTGGAAAGAAATTAGGAGACGGTAAGACTGCGGAAAAGTTACCCGCGCAGAAAATAATTACATCCCCACTCATTATCAATGAGGCTGGTAATGAATTCGCCTTCTAATTTCGGCAGCAAAAACCAGAAGCGTAGATGCTTTTCCTTTGAATAGCCATAATTTATATTAATTCGGAGAAACAGCTCATCAATTCAAGTCATCACTTACCTAGAGAAGTACATTAGCAACTTCACCAATTGTAGGCGACGGAGGAAGCATACGTAAGACTTAGGCTGGAATTCTAAATGAGAGTTGGAGGGCTTGCAAAAAAAAAGAAAAACAGATGGAACTGCAAAAAATTAAGGCTTAAAAAGAGGATGCGGTTAAAAATAAAATTGCCACCACGAGAGCTATTTTCTGATTCAAGTAATCCCTGCTGGAAATGCTCTCTCCAAGGCCTTTTGGGGAGTTATTTTGTGGCTACAAAAAAAACATGAAAATAGCTGCAGTGCGTTGTTGCAATATAAGCGTGGAAAAAAAAGGAAACATAAGCTTATTAAAAACTCTTGCTACGATATTCTTGAATAATCGGTACGATACAACGCTGTTCAAACGTGAGGCAATGTCGAAAGTTGCCATGAAAAAACAGCAGAGTGATCGCGAAGAAACGCAGTACCTATGCCACACGAGCGGAAAAAATGGGTATACACTATTTGGGAGATTTTAACACAAGGGTCACGTAATCAATAAAAGTAGAGAAAAACTCTAAAGTTCGGCAAAATCCAGCAAAGAATTGCTTGAAAACCATATTCTTCCCTTTGAAATAATCTGGTCCACCTACAAGCAACCACTGATATCTAAAAGTATTTTATACTTCCAGTTTAATTCCTTGTTAGCTTACCCACAAACCTGTGCCATGCGCTGCTCTCATTCTGTATACTTCTTGCTTTGCCGCTATTCCTCCTACTTCTTTCATCTCTAGTAATCCTATTTCTCACATATTCCGATAAGCCTAGTATGATATATGCCTTGCCGAAAACGTAGCTTGCTCAGGTCAGAGTAGAGCTGGAAACAAAAAAAAATTTACCTCGTGCTGCACACCCATAAGAATCATCCCATAAGTATGCTTTTACAAACAAATGAGCCTTTTATTCTCAATATATAGACAAAACACAGGCCGCACGAATATCTCTTCCAGCTAATACACTGTTTTAAATGGTTCAAGAACTACCCTTTTCATCACGCAAATTTCCAAGAGGAATTTATTGATAGAAAATCTAACACGACAATCTATAGAAGCAGAAAAAACGAAAGAACAATGGCAAAATTTCTTAAAAATCACGCAGGTTCATGATATCAAAATTTGCCACCTGTAGAGATTTACATCTCTGCGCAAAAAGCAATGCAAAAATGCGAACACACTCATGGGCGCAATCATCCACATTCTCTGAATATAACGGCCACACGTAACTTCTTCTCCCTGTGTAAGTATCAGTACACAAAGAGCAAATAGGGATCATGCGGAGGCCTCCATTAAGTTTGATACAAGCGACGGATGGTCAGATTATTAGGCATTAACTGCCGTAAGTTGGTATCTTAATATCCACCGAATAAGGAGGAAAGCGAACGCAGGCGATAGCAAGTGATTCTAAGCAAGTGAACCCCAGAGGTACGGAGGGATTCCTTCATATTCTTCCTCCGGAATCATGTACGCTTAATGCTGAAACCCAACCGATATATAGTAGCACGGGTCTCTCATAAACTCAAACACAAGGAGAGAGAGCTGCGGTAGAAAAACTTTAAAACGAAAAAACCCGTATTTCTGCATATCGATTAGGGCTATTCACATTCAATTTCAGCCGGTGGCTGTTTCATAGGAGAGGAGTGCATACAGGGTGTAAAATATGTTCGAAGATTTTTGGATATCTTGAATTTGAAGCAATACATTGTACCTTGCGGCTTGATTTGGACTCCCGTGAATCGATTCCATTTCGCGCGTGACAGACCAATTTTTTGTATACCACGCTCACATGTATAACCAAACTTAAGCGTGGCGTGTATTCAAGGAGAGCACCGATGTGCCTGGTGAATCAAGCATTTTAAAATTCTTTCTGCTTGTTGAGCGTATATACGAAAGTAAGCAACTGCTGTAATGATCTTCTGGGTTCTTTTCGGCACTGCTGTGCTCGGAAGTTAGCAGGCTTTAGGGATTACGTGACGCATTGAAATGAGCTGCTATATACTACTATTGTATTACCTTTCCAGCATCGTGTAGAAGCTGAATCATATAAGTGTATGCATAGAGAATACTCTCAGTAGCAAAGGAACAGCAGAGGTCACTTAACGTTTGCAGATAAATACACAAATGACCTGTGATGTAACTAACATAAGCGAAGCTGTTAAGACGCGCAAAGCTCATAGCTGCGGTAACTTGTGAAAAACCTCTTCCTACTCACCACAGCAAGTATATCACCAATACAAGTGCGCGGCTATTGCCAGTCCACTCGCTGGAACAGTTTCATCACTCCTGCAGCAATGACTGAAAGCACAAGCTTTTCCATGGGCAAATACGAGCGGTTGCATGGGTCCCCATCCACAGTCTTTAATAATTGGCATTTTTTCGTCGGTTTCTACTCATTATCTCATGGATGATCCTATTGAATTGATATCAAGAAAATCGCCCCCTTGAAAAAGGGTTTGGAAGCTTGATTTGGAACCACTTGCTTCATTTAAAACTTCTTAAAGATGACTAATAAAAATCTATGCAACCACTTCAAACTTTGCTTCAGCTAATTTATTAAGAGTCGATGAAATCACCTCAAAGTTCTATGGGGTTACCTCCTGAGTTTTTTTTAATAAATACTCAACATCCTGATCCTATAGCTTCTACTGCTCGTTTTTGCAACACGGTAACTGCATTTTGACGAGGTATATCATGAGTTATGTCACTACAATTTTGTTTGTTTTCTGGGTAATGGGGAGGCTTTGCTCCTGCCAATCTTTCTTCATGCTAAAATTTTCGTTACTGCGTAAAATACATAAGAAAAACGACGTAGGAGCGTGCCAGCGGGCGGGTTAACTGGCTAACAATCCAATTGTTCTTTTCACTGTAATTTCAATGGTGTTTTAAACGGAGAAAATAGCGGGAAAAACTCAATTTGACCGGTAAAAGTATTGAAAAAATCAGTTTAAATAGCACTGGTTCCTGCATGAGCCAACTTCTACGATATTATGGCGGTATGTATGCCTTACCCTTACAAAAGATGGCTGCTTTGAAGCATCATTTACATTATACACTAATAATATTTTTAAAAATTGATGGCAATCGTCGGCTTAACGCAACTTGGCCGATTTGCTATGCCAGTCAGCCTCCCCCGACGTTTCCCTTAATATCGTTTAAAGATTTTGTGAGACAGAAATACTACCAAGCTGCCGATGCCAGTGAGGAGTTTTCTGGTTTAAACGTTTACATATGTGATAGCAGCGTGTGCCAAAACACTTTGTAGCTTCAGTTTGATTCAAAACCGTTAAATATTATTCTATTGCTGCGCCCCACCCGTGAACTTTTGTAATTTTTTACATCTACTGGAAAGGCACATCCCTTATCGACGCAGCCTATTCCTAAACATCTATTAGAATATTTGATGTTGCAATTGACAGTTTTTAGGCAGCTGTAGACCTCAATGCACTCAGCTAAGAAAAGAGAAAAAGGTCTGTAGCTGCTTCACCCGGTTATTGGCTGTCTTTGGATTACCTCCTATAGTAGGATTAATCGCAACCAATAGTATTGTTTTCTTGAATCTGATCCGAAGAGTATCGCACGAAGCCTCACTCGTCTGTGCACTCGTGGGATGCTGATAGCCTAAATCTTAAAGAATTATCGATTGCCGTGCAGCAGCTACGATTTCTGTTCTTTGGGCTCTTTATGTGCTAGCGTCATGCAGCAAGCACTGTAAAGTCGCACACACCATGACGACGATGTTCATTCTTGCGCCACACACAAGGCAATTTTGATTTTTAGAGAAAACACAGAGATGTTGATTTTTATGCAGCACATACAGAGATGCTAATTTGACGCCATACAGACAGTACGAGGATTTGATTTAGTATTTACTCAGCACACAGCATGAGGGTTTTATTTAGTAGCTACTCGACACACGCTAGAAGGTTTAATGAGCGAGGCACTTGACGCACACAGCATCAGGGTTTGATGAAGCGGCTGCTCGATACACACACGCCATGAGGGTTTGGTTTAGCAGCTACTCAATACACCGCATCAATGTTTGATTTAGCAGCTATTCAGCGTACGCAGCATCACGGCTGAAGCTTTTTCAAGAGTATGATACCATGCAATGTGGAGTCTCTAGAGTTTTCATAGGCGCATGGGACCTCGGGGTAATCTTTTGATTTCTTCTTTTGGTATTTTTTGGATGGTTTTCCGTTTGATGCTACTAACTAAGATTTACTTTTTCGAGGGTCTTTTTTGGTATCCCGACGGCGCTTTATACCTGCTTTTGCATGCTTTTCTTGCAATATATTGTCAGATGAGTCTCTCTGCACCTACTTTTCTCTTTAAATCTAGTGAAAGTTGGGCAAAGGTACAATATTCGTCTCATTTATCACGAGAACATGGTACGCTTTTCTTCCTTGTGACTTGTAAGGGGCCATAGCTTTTTCGTTGATTTCTGTGGAATAATTAGTGAATATTTCTTGCTCAGCCATTAGTGAGTTTTTTTCTAAATCATCTTGTGCTTGATGGATTTTGATGATTTTGTTTTCATCCTAAAGAGACTGAAGTTGTGCTCTTTGCTAAAGAGTGAGCGTGGTTTTTCTATTTTCCGAAACGGATCGCGCTTCTTTGACTCGCGTTTTTTGACTTGCGTTTTTTCGGTTGAAGTCGACGTCTCTGCTAGATTTCACCTTAGGAAAAGCGCTCTTCGCGCGGTTTTTTTACTTTATTTTTGCTTAATAGAGCGTGCGAATGGTGTCCCGCCATGTTTGACTTAATATCATCCAATTCAGCAGTGCTGTGGGCGAAAACTTTAGAGTTACAATAATAGCGTCAAAGGACGTTCATTATATGTAGGTAAATATGATACTCATTTACGGAATTTTCTTGCAAGCTTCACCTAATGATAAATTATAGTGTGGTGGGTCCATTTTTCGTATTGTTTTGCTGGTACATCATAAAGCTGCCTATATAACTTGCTGCTCTCAATGAAAGTTTTTACAAATATCATATGCTAATGGCACTCGTGTCTGAATATTTTTGACGGAGATCGTACAAAAAAACTTTAAAATTCTTCTGTTTGTTCTCGGCAACTTCGCAGATTGCAGCGTATACATCTTCAAGGACACCCAGAGACCGCTGAGGAGCATCAGTAGGAAAGTCTAATATATTCTTGTAAACACGCAGATTCATACACACGCAGACACACAGGAACACAAGCACACAGACACACAAACACACACGCTCATACACAGCAGAAGAGGGTGGAAAAAAATTGCCTCGCGAAATCATCCCACCATTCTCTGCATCCTTGTTCTATTAAAAGGATGTAGTAGATAGGAAAGGGTACCCTCGCATATCATGCATCCAAGCATTGTCAAAACAAGGAGCGGTAGCTAAAGCAGTAATGTGCAATCTTTTCTTCTTACTGATGATTTTCTTTTGCAACAGTGAAGACCGCTGACCTTGAGCAACTGCGACTAGCTTTCGCTGAAATCCTTGGTAAACTAAAGAATACTCCTTCAAAATGAAGCCTTCAACAGGTTTTCTTTCTGTTTTCTTATTGGCCTGTTGTTTTTTCAAGAATTTCTTCACTCTACCATACCAGGGTGAGAGTACTTCCTTGCTGCCATTTGTTTCTGCTTATGCTGCAAATCTCTTAGAAACTCAAGGCAGGAGTCAAAATGATTTAGATTCTTCAGCATTTTTTCGTCTACCTAGTCCTAGTCTATCTAAAAATGTAGCCCGGCTAGGAAGTGAATTTTCCGTAAAGGATGCTGCTTCCGGCTGGCAGCAAGAAGCAGCTGGGAATCATAAAGGTTCTTTGGGTTTTATCAATCCTGGAATATCGCAACTAAAACATTCCATCGGAGAAAGAAGTAACTTAAAGCAACGTGGTAGGCCTCTTCATACTGGAATGATCTAAATTAATGCTTTTGCTGCTGCAGTGTGCTGCGGATACTCTAACTTTGATGTGCAAAAACCCTGTTTTTCGGTTATTTTCAGTATTTTAAATTGGGAAAAACCTTTTTTAAAATGAAATTTGATGAATTTAACTTATAAAAGCTCCTTTTTGACGTAATTTCGCCCGTTTTTTTGCTACAAATGCCTTTTTTGTTCACTTTTCAGCAAAAATAGTGTACCTACACTATTTTTTCCGACATTTTCTAGCTTCCCAACTCTTTATGTATCATTCTGCTGTATTAATCGCAGCAAACTGTTTCTACCAGTGTGTGCATCTTTGAAGATATCAGATTTAGCAGCTTATGCATCTAAGATATATGCTTAGTAAATCTCTTAAATCAACAGAAAATTCCATTTTTGAACAGGCAGATGCGCTTCTGCCTCTTTTTGATTCTCCCACTTTCTATCTTATCTCCAGCTTTCCTGTATTTTGTTATTTGGAAGGCATCTTCGAGTGCGTGTGTTTAGATTGACCTTTTCGCCCCTTTGATAGAGTTAATAGGATCTCCTTGATTATTCCTCCAAACTCTCTCTCTCATAGCTGTTTTTTATAGATTTTTTGACACCTCAGGCTTCAAAAAAAGCCCAATGGTGTGGGTGTGTACAGCTTCGCTGTTTCATCTGCTTTTTAAGCATACTAGATCGATTTGTGGTAATCAAATTTGTACGTTTTGCAGGGATTTCAGCATCATTTGGTGAGGGCAGTCGGTGTAAGGACACATTATTTTCAGGGAACCCTTTTTTTGATGGTTACCTTCCCTCTTCAAGAGCTAATAATACGGGAGTTTCTCGGTTTTTTAACGGCGGTTCGATACTGCAACCTGTAAAGCCTTCTTCAAGCAGTAGTATGAGGCTTATGATGATGCAGGATGATAGTTTTACTATCAACTCTAGTGATTATACAGAAAAAGCTTGGGAGGCTATGGGAAATTTGAATGGTATTGCAGATCAATGTCAGTCGGGATACGTTGAGGCTGAGATGCTTCTGAAAGGTAGAGCTTGAAGAAATTCTTATTGGTTGTGTTTTCCCTCTTGTGTGTTGAAGTTGTGGGGTATGCGTGTGTATACTGGTGAATGTGTGGGGTGTGTGTGCTTTTTTTGCCTATATCTCTCGTATGTGCTGGAGATTTTTTTTATCACCACTTGCCATAAATTTCACTATTTGGAATGAAATTCCATGCACTAGTTTAGCGTATGCGTTGCTTGCTTTTAGATTAAAGGCTGTATTATAATGAAGAGATGTTACTATGCTCACTGCGTTTGCCCCTTTCGTCTGATGCCATTATCTATGCCTTTAATGAACATTTTGAGTGTGTTTTGGCTTCTCATTACGCGGGTCTATGAAAGCTCCTCGAGGGACAGTGATATGCGTGTAGATTTTGTTGGGCGTGTGTGTAGGCAGTCGTGTATATGTATGCTTTTTCTTATGCGTTTTATGTGTGTGTGTGTGTATGTGTGTGTGTGTGTGTGTATGTGTGTGTATGTGTGTGTGTGTATGTGTGTGTATGTGTGTGTGTGTCTTTGCGAACTTTTTTGTGTGCATAAGTTTCGAATTTCGTTGTCAAATATGGCATTGCTTTACTTACTTCTCTTAATCCTTGTTTTTGTTACCTCTAAGCTTCACTAGAATACGCACGCACACGCACACCAACACACCGGCACGCACACGCACAATTATACACGTGTGACTTTATTGTTTCTCAGCCCTCCTATCTGATGGGCCGGAGGGCTTAACGCATAAAATACTGCAAAGCTGTGGCTGTGATATGCAAAGTTTGGAAGGAAAGCTTGATGCTCACCTTTCTAAGCTTCCAAGGATGAATATGGGGTTTGGCGAGCAGAAGGTGTTGGGAAGAGGTTTACAGAGCGTGTTATCTTCAACAAAAAGATACAAGAGGGAGTTTAGTGTAAGATTACTTGTTTTGATAATGTGTTGTTGAGGGATGTTGCCTGTGTGTAGGTGTGTTGGTCTTTTGTTGTGTGTGCGCATGGAAGTCTCGGTCTTTTGGTGTCTGCGTGGGTATTTCTATGGGATTTTTGGTCTGTTGGAATGTGCTTGGCTGTTTTTATGTGTGTCTTCAGATGTTTTGGTGTTTACTTTTGCGTGGGTGTTACATTGGATGTATGCGTCCTGGTTTTGGTGTGTGGATTGTGTAGATGTTGTGGTGGTCAATTTCATGTATCTTTTGCTGTTTAATTTGGTGTTCTAATGCAGGTTTGTGTGCATTTTTTATAGTAATTCTATGCGTATGTGTGTATTTTTCGGTGTATGCGTGTGTGTGCGAATATGGCCAAAGCTTTTCAAGAGCGTCAGCTTTTCTTTATGTTTATCCAGGACGAGTACATCTCGGTGGAGCACATGCTTCTAGCACTTGCTGTGGAAGACACACGTTTTACTCGGCCGTTTCTTCAAAATCAAGCCATTTCGTTTGATAAGCTTAAGCAGGCAGTAAAAGACATTCGTGGTAGCAAGAAAGTTACCAGTAAATCACCAGAAACAGTAAGAATTTGCAGTTTTTTGCGAGCTTTTTTCCTGGTTTCTAGACTCTCGCCATGTTTTATCTGTTATCGTGTGTATTTGTGTGTGTGTGTCCCTTGGGGTGTTTACATGTTTGCATGTCTCTTAGTTTTTGTGTGCGTATCTCTTGGTGTGTGTGCATGTCGCTTTGTGTGCGTTTCTCTTCATATGTGTTTGTGCCTGCCTGCATCTTTGTGCATGTCTTTTGGTGTGTGCCCCTCTTTGTGACTGAATCTTGGAGGTGTGTGTTGCTATTAGTTTATTGTTGCTTTCGCTTCATTTTTGTGTTTATCCCTGTTTTTTTTATGTGCATCCCTCTTTTTTGCTCTATTAACTACAAACCTGCGTATGACCCTATCTTGTGTGTGTGGGTGTGCTAATTTTTCGATACCTAGTTCGCCTGCAAATACTTGCCGATGATGAGGACTTGAAAATTAAGAGTTTTGGCTTACTTGCTGACCTTAATTTTCCTGAAGATAACCGCTTAATCTTCTAAAAAGCAACGTAATCTTCAAGTTTAGTAATGACGAGAATTTTATGGACTCACCGATGAGTTTGGGGGGGTGTACGTACACTCACCCGAATGATACTCAAAGGGAGGGCTATTGGTTTTCTGTAGTTACTTTGCAAAGCAAGATGTTACGCAAAGATAGAAGAAGGCTATTTGACGAGAAAAGGCGAATCTGAGGCCGTAAATATCTTTAGAAAGTGAATTTATGGCTGCTTTGCATTTTGATGTGTGTGGATAATTTGTGTCTTTGTTTGGGGAAGCCCAGTTTCACGTATCGCCGTTTTCCCCTGTGGGCTCTGTGTGGAAGTTTTCCTCTATCTATATATGGGTGTTTTTTTGTTTTTTGTTGTGTTTATTTGTCTGTGTGTGAATTTTGTTTTGTTATTGTGTGTGCTTTCCGCTTCTTCTCTGTGTGTATGTGTGTTTTCTGTTCTTTGTGTGTAGTAAATTTGTATATCTTTACTAGTTTAACAAATTAACTCCATATCTGTCGCTCTCTCTCCGTCTATGCACGTATGCTTCCCTCCTACTCTCTAAGATTTACTTGAATTTATGATTTTTTTTCTTCTTTTTCGTCAAATTCTTCTTCTTTTTCTCTTCCCTATTCTCTTGCGTTTTCCCATGTTTTGAGTGCACTCATGAAGAAGAATCTCCCCTGCCTATCTCCCCCGCCTTTCTTCCACCCTCTTAGGACTATCAAGCCCTAGAAAAGTACAGTAGAGATCTCACAGCTGCTGCTAGAGCTGGGAAACTTGACCCAGTGATTGGTAGAGATGATGAGATTAGGCGGATGATTCAAATCCTCTCAAGAAGAACAAAGAATAACCCCGTTTTATTAGGCGATCCTGGAGTAGGAAAAACTGCTGTGGTGGAGGGTTTAGCTCAGCGAATAATATCTGGAGATGTGCCCGACACACTGAGGAATAGAAAGGTTATTTCGTTAGATATGGGGGCTCTTATTGCAGGTAAATATCAGAGGAAAAGAGGATGTTTGTGTGCGATTTTGCAGGTTTGTATGTGGGGAAATGTGTTGTATTCT
>JADHZB010000133.1:0-11009 GCA_015657535.1 Nephromyces sp. MM_2019 | reverse complement strand
ACACACACACACACACACACACACACACACACATGGAGACAGAGAGAGAGCTAAACAGAGGGTTTTCTACAATTTGATATATTAGACATGTGAAGGGAAGAAGAAGTGAGAAGTTCAAGAGTCTACACACAAACATGCAGGGAGTGGATGTGACACGCAAAGAATGGACGCTGCACACACACAGAATGGATGCCACATACACAGGCTACCACACACGTGAAACACCCAAGCACACTGCAACATGAGATTATTCCAACCACGCAAGTATAAAGCGATATAAATTGCACACACAGCTAATAAAATGCACACACAGAAAGCATAAGCACTCTACCTCTTTGCACGGGCTAAGACCTCATCTATATGCTTCTCAGGAGACTGTATACGTTCAGGACGAATTGCACCCTTCAATACCTAAAGCGAATTCACACACACAGCGACTTGTAGATAGTGTGTATATGTGCGTGTGCTACACATACAATGCTAGCACAGTAGAGAATATAGAAGGCTTAGACTAATCTGCAGCCGTTTTAAGCAAAGGGAACATCTTTCAAGGCTACAAAGATGAGCTGCAAACTTGTGTACACACACGCTTTTACTACCAAAAGAATCATTCACACACAATAATGGCAGCTACACACACAGCATTCCACACACAACACTCCAAAAGACATAAATACATCCACCAAGCGCATACTGCAAAACCTCCAAGATGCACGGCATGATGCACACACACAGTAGTACTCAATCCTCTCAACAACGAGGAATAAAACTATTATGCAGACAGCACACACAGGGCAATGTATGTACACCTGCAAACTCATCAGAAAGGCTATTAGATGAAGATGTAAGAAGCCACATACATGCACATGCGAATCAGTAGGAGATGAAGATGATAAGCAGACGAAGATTAAATCAAAAACAACCAAAACTCCACACACACACATTTCACTATTTTCTACTGATATTGATAAAAAAAATGATGTGTGTGCGAATTTACACACTTTTGCAGTGTCTCCATTATCTGGATCAACTGGGACAATTCCAGGACAGTCTATCAAGTATATCCTATTCGTTAATGTGACATACTGCCACACACGAGTCTCTCCTGCAAAACATACACATACACACATGATAAGAAGGGGCTAAGGACAGCTACAAGATCTACCAACATCATTCCAGAAAATTTTCAATACACACGATGCTGACACACACACTAAACCACACGCAAACACAACACGCAATACCCGATTACGCACACAACATAAAAGAAACCTCACCACAAAATACACACAAAAAAAGACACACAAAAGCATGCACACACACCAAAATGCACATCAACAAATCACACACACACAAACACACACAAACACACACACACACACACACACCTGGAATAGGAGCAGATTTACACACTTTCTTCCTACGAAGAGCATTAATGACTGAAGATTTCCCAACATTTGGATACCCAAAGAAGCCGACGCTGATGTTCTTTTTGTCTTTTAAGAGACCAGCAAATTGCCTGTATAAAGGTTAATGTACATACACCGACCAGTAAAATTTTGAAGATTGAAATGCAGTAGCTAGCCAGTGAAAAAACATCCCAACAGAGAGGTAGAAATTCATGGGCTTATACCTAATAGCCGGGTGAGGATGCAAAACTAGCTTATTCATGATTTGATAACACACACAAATGTAAAAATATGCACACACACACACACACACACACACACCTGAAGAGCTGGATTAAGGACTGCTTTCCAAAGGGCTTAGTAAGGGAAGCGTGAAAGGCTAAGGTAGGATATTCTTTGCTCAATATCTTCACCCAACGAGAAGCGGCCCATGAGGGGATCAGATCGCTCTTATTCATCAAAAGAATCATATGCTTATGAGCTCTTTCCTTCTTCATCTTAGTCTCCAGCTGCTTACATCTAATGAAGAAAGATCGCACACACACGAGTTTGAGTATGAGGTTCAATTGAGGAAAAGGAGCATTAGTGGAGAAGGATGGCACAAACACACACAACTTATAGTGTGAGGTTCAATTGAGGAAAAGGAGCATTAGTGGATAAGGATTTCACGCACACACACAAGCTCAAATATAAGCTTTAACTGAGCAAGAGGAGTAGCGGAGAAAGTTCACACACACACTATTAAAGAGACAGCACCGATAATATGCAACCAGCCACACATAGTGTATCAAAGATTAGCGAACTAAGAAAAAAAAGCACACACGCACAGGATTATCTGCGGCAAAGTAGCTATTTAGCTTGAAGCTTAAGCATAGGTGTACGTACACTCTCTGTATACCTTGTTCCCATAGGATCTCTTGCGTCTAACACTTGAACTAACACATCAGCGGAATCAATCACTTTGTAAAGCTCCTGAATAAATTATAAACATCTTCGAGGTATTTGCACAGTTAATAGACAAGTTGAACACAGCGACACACGCACATGAAGTAACACACACACACACACATGAATATACACGCTATCAAACTGTCTCATAACAGACACGTAAAATAACACACACACCAAACAAAACACTACCAAACTCTCTCATCACACACAAATACACGCACCGCCCATATCCTCTTTGATGTCCCCTTCTTAAACACTTCGTCAGACGCCAATGTATTCGTCCCATCAGCTGCAGCCATTTCATCATAAACAGCGAGAGCCTTGTCTTTCTCAGCGTTATATGAAGTATTAACATCTTCAATCTATAGGAAAAGAGTAGAGGAGGTGTATATACACCCCACACACACACACACGCACACACACACACATACGAAGTATTAGCATCTTCAGTTAATCAGTTCAGAGTAGTTGAATATACATCCCACACACATATACATAAAACTGAGCATCTTCAAGGTTGAAGGCTGAAGAGTTTAAAGCAGCAGTATGTATATCCACCATCTATATCTAGCGAGGGAAGGTGATTAGAAGCACGCACCGCGAGAGACGAGCTTGGAAACTAATTTCATCATGAAACACACACACACACACACACCCTAAAATCCCAACTACATTCCATCGAGCTTCACACGCACACACGCCACAACACTCCCCTAAGTCCCCCAAAATTTTCACAAACACACCCCAAAAACCCACTAAATCCCTCAACCTCCCACACACACAGCCCTTCAACCTTCTTCAACATTTCTTCAAAGTTAGAGACTTCCATCTTCGGCTTCTTCCTCCTCTTTTTACTACCAAAAACCTCATCAAACGGCTCGATACTCAACAGCTGCATCCTCGACTCCTTCGTTGAATCCTTTAATAAGGAGATCGGCAGTGTGCTACGCTTCAAGACTACGCTGTAAGTACACCAAGAAAAGCAGTAAACTATTATCATTCTGCTGAGAGATACTCACAAACACTTGATACTATGGTAATCACACAGAAACAAAAGAGACAGAAAAAAGACAGCAAAAGAGAAAGATATAGAGAAACACACAGAGACACACACAGAGACACACACAGAGACACACACAGAGACACACACACAACCTCCCAACTCTGCACACACCCGGACACAGACACACACACACACACACACGCACATACACACACACCTGTAAGGATCATTAGATGATTTGCTCATTTCTTCACGAAACTCCTCCAGTTTGCCTTCAGTTATCACCCGAACATTCCCAAACCACCGGCGATCAGGTTGAATCCTCACAGGTTTGGTAGGCATAGCCTTCCTCTTCGCTTCATTAGGCTTACTCCTATACATGTTAAGCCTATTGATAGTAGACTTGCTCCTGAGCTTGTTAGTAGCTGAAGAGTAGGGAGACGTGCGTGTGTATGTGGGGAGGGGGGAGTGTTGGTGTGTGTACGTGAGGTGTGCGTCTCTGGGGCATGCTGGTGCGTAGGCTGTGTTGGTTCGTGTGTGTGGAGTGTGCATTTGCCTGTCTGCTGGTGTGTGTATGTGGAGTGTGTGTAATTGCAAATAAGCAAGTTACAGTAATACACAAATAGGCATTTCATCTGAATGAATCAATCAGACGTAAATAAGCAAAACACTACAAATTTGAAAAAAATCTGCCAACGGTAGACGTAAATACACACACAAACATACGAACACACAAGCATCAGCACAAACACACACACAAGCAGATAAAAAAAAAACACATACATCAACACCAATACACACACACCAACACACACCAACACGCGCACACAGAAGCATCTACTAACGCAGATTAGCTGCCTTCTTCGCTCCATCTGATACACGGAAGGGATTAGTCGATGCTCCACTCTTTGAGTTGTGAGATTTCCCTCCTCTACCAAACATCTTCATCTTTGAAGATGAAGATGAGGGCTTTCGTAATTTAGATTTTGGCATCTTGCAAGAAACCAGAAACTAATGTTTCGATGCTTTAGAAGATGAAATCAGAAGAAAACATCAAAGAAGCAGAAATGGCATCTGTAAAGCAGAAAAAACATCAAAAAAGACGGAAAAATATTTAAAAAAGCGGAAGAATCAACTGAAGAGCAAAAATATCAACTCAAAAGGGGGGAAAATATCAAAAAATATCAAAAATGAAGGAAAAACATCAAAAAAGCAGCAAAAACCAAAGAATTTCGTCAGAAAACGAGTTAGTCCGCAAAAAAACCTCAAAAGCTTCTCAAAACCCTCAAAAATAATCAAAAAAGGTGAACAAAAGATTTTGAGGAAGTTTTTACAGTTGAAGACGTTGCGTGGGATGTTCGAGAGAAAAGTGGGATTTTGCGGAGCTTCAAGAAGATGAAGATTAAGATGATGAAGATAAAGAAGAGGAAGGCAATAACCGCAGGGCGCTCAGGGGAGAAAATCTCCCCGCTAATTTGATAGTTTTAACAGTCGGGAAGACATGGCTGAAGATGATGAGGTGGTGGCTATTCCCTTGGGGGGGTGATTGAGGGGTGGCTGTTCAAGGGTGGAGATGGTTTATAACATTGGTTATTTGGGGGGTGGAGCTCGTGGATGAAGACCTTTAAAGGGGGGCTGCATTAAGAGTCAGCTGTGCGTCAGGGGAGTCCAAACGCCTGCTGTGTGTGCGTGTGTGTGTTGCACATACAGAAAAGAGGGCTAAGTTTGGGGTTGAGAAGTTCCCTTGGAGAAGTTGCTGATAGGTAAAGCTACAAATCGCATACACACACACCAACATAAACCCACACACACGCACACAGACACGCACACAAGCATGCACACACACACACAACACATATTCTCTAGCATAATCTACAGAGTTGTGTATGGATAGAGGGCGCTTAAGGGTGGTATAGCAGATCCCTTCGTTTGGTATATAAAAGCAGCTGCTGCCTCCTCTGAGAAGCGCATGACGAGGCAGGCTACGGAGGCCAAAGCTTTAGTGTGTGCATGTAAAAGTATGGATGTCGGTGTGTGTCCTAGTGTATGTTATTCTGCTAGTGTGTACGGGTGCATCTTGGTCTGCTAGTGTGTGGATTTGCGCGTAGGGTGCGCGTGTGTGTGGGTATTCGTGCACTGGGAAGCAAGTAATCATAAGTTTGTGCACCCTCAATTCTGTCAACTTGTGTGTTCGGACACACATATGGGAGCACCCATTCAGCTCTAGCTTGCAGCATGCGTGTGCGGATATGCCTAGCTGTGAGCACACACACATGAGGAAGTCATACTGTACGTGACGTCATGTGTGAGCTTAAGAGTATGACTAGGCTTCCTAGCGTTATGAGATGCAGAGAATAGAGAGCACTCTCGTATGACTAGGCAAAGATAACGCTTCAGTATATGTGTGTGCGACCCGCTCTGTGTGTGGCACTTGTATCTATGTAGTGACAGAGGAAGTGAGTGCAATAGATCTTGTGTATGCGCCACCTGCGTGTGTAAAAGCAGCGTGTGTAACAGTAGTGTGTGTAACACTTTGTTGTGTGAAATTAGTGCGTTTGACCCTTGTGTGAGTGTGTGTGACCATTGTACCCGTGTGTGCGTGTGCAATGTCTCAATGAAAACGCATCCTCAGCCAACTCCAGTCAGTTATACAGAACTTCAGGGTAGTCTTAATGAACGATCACCCTATATTCACTAAGCTCTGTCGTTTACAGAACACTTTAGAACACTCCACAGCCTCACAGGCCTCCACACACACGCGCACACACACCCACACACACCGCAATGTTCCACATCCTCACACACACCACCAATCCCTAGGCACACAAAGCCCTACCCAGCAAAACCTCTCCCACACACCTCCCAATACACATACAAATAGATTTCCTCATGACATACATATTAACGCTGCTAGAGATGAGAATATGCAGCATACTACAATATAGAGTATCGATCGGCATTCAAGCAAAAAGGTCTTACACACACAGACAGTTTGGTTACTCTATAAGCAGTTATAGAGTGTGAGGACTTCAGCTACTGCGGCTGCAGCGTATAACATACCTCACTGTATGTATGTGTGTTAGCTTGTTATGATAGCAGGGCTTCTAAGCACGTGCACTAAAGCTCAGGCTGCTTCCCGTGTGTGTGCTACCACTCATGTAAGTGGGTATCATGTCAATGCACACTTCAAGCTATAGGTATTTCCTTCTTGCCAAGCTTCTACACACTACGAGATACACAACACACAAGTAGGTGTACATACACCTAGATCTATGTGTGGTAGTCTGTGGTAGTATATGTGAGTTGATGTGGGTGTGTATGTGAGTTGATGTGTGTGTGGATGTGAGTTGATGTGTGTGTGGATGTGTATCTGTGGGCGTGTCTGTCGAGGTGCGTGTGTTGGGGGCTGCGATTTCATCTGTATATGTGTGTGGATAAGTGTGAGTTGATGTCTGTGTGAGTTGATTTACGTACTTGCATGTGCATGTGTGTGCGCCCGTGTGTGCATGTGCGCCTCTATTTTTTGCACCTCTATGTGCTTGCTTTTTTCTTTGCTCTTCTTCTCCCACAGCGTATAATCTGCACACACACACACACACAGCAGCCTAGGCAATGCTTAAGCCTTCAAATACTTAGCATGATGCTCCAGATGCTCATCAATGAATGTTTGAACGAAGAAGAAGGAGTGATCATATCCCTCCCTCAAGTTGAAGTCTACTGTTAAGCCTGCAGCTTTACATGCTGCTGGGATCGAGTCCGACTGGAGCAAATTGACGGGAGTGAAGAAACCTGAAGAAAAAGAGAGTGCGCATGTGTGTGGGGAGGGGGTATGTGTGTGGGGGGGCGAGGTTATCTGTGTGTGTGTTGGTGGGTTCATGTCTTCATCAGATGAAGACAAGAGTTACTCACACACACACACACCATAAGATTCACATAACCACAAGTTCCATCATCACATAGCAACACACATAGAGATATACACCACACACAGCCCACAAACAGCACCACCATACACAGGCCACAAAGAGCATCACACACACCATCTTCACTTCCAAGATCGATCTTGAGATGAAGATCAGGCCCCTTATATTTCTTCAGCAGCTCAACAGTATCGTGGTCCTTCCAGGAAGTCTCATCATCGCCTAGATATCGACTGAAGGCGTAGTGCCCCCACAGCATACTAGACGGGGCAGCGACGGGGGCGAAAGCTGTAGAATCAAAAGGTATGGTAGGTGTATGTACACCGCCACTCATCCAGCAGGTAACTCAGCAGAACACACACACACATGCAAATTCGCTCAGTGTGCATACATCAGAATAAAATTGAAGAAGTAAGTGGGTGTACACACACCGAGCAAAATTTTGCCTTGTTGAAGACTAGAGGTTTGATACAGCAGCAGAAGGGTGAAAGAAGTGACTGCATGAAGAAAGCTACACACACACACACACACAGGATATTGAGTGACTTTAAGCAGAGATGGAAGACAGAAATGTGAGTAACGGTCCTGTAACATTCATCAAATACAATAATAAAAAGCAGAAGGACATACAGACTCACACAGATATACGCAGACACATGGATACTCCGACACATACAGACACACACACACCCACTTAGACACAGGGAAAACCTTACTCACCACTCACACACTTGTAGAGCTCATGATGCTTCAAGCCTAGGATCAAGGCTCCATGGCCACCCATTGAATGCCCCATGATCGAGCGATTAGCCTTCTCAACAGGGAAGTTCGTCTCTACCAGCTCTATAAGCTCTTTAGTGCAATAATCATCCATTTTATAGTATTTGCTCCATGGTTCCTGTGAAGTGTGTGTGTTTGTGTGTCAGCAGATGCTTTGAATGTATCACGATGTGCAAGGTGTGTGTGTCAAGCTTGCAGTTGCTGAAGATCTGTGTAAGAGAAACCCTGCGTGCGTGAAGTTATCAGGAAAAGCATGTGTTTGTAGGTTTCAATACCCAATAAGTGCAAGCCAGTGTTAGTGTGCGTGAGAGCTTGAGTGTGAGTGTGCGTGCGTGTGGGAGCGTGTGCAAATGCGAGTGCGTGTGAGAAATTGTGTGCGTGCGAGTGGGAGCGTGTGTGAGAGCTTGTTCCTATGTGTGTGAGCTTTTTTGAGTCTGAGAGCTCCCCGCGAGAGAACTCCTTTCAATGGGAAATGGGCAAAAGCCACACACAGCAAGTCACCTCTACAATACTATCATTACGTAGAAACCTCTTCAACTTGAGCTAGTAGCCTAGCGTTTTGCAGGACTAAAAGCTAGCATCACCCTTCTATCACCATCTACTAACAAACAAAAGAAGGCCATCGCCTCCCTCTTGGATAGTTTCGTGGGGAAATATATAGTAAGCCCATTATCTGAGTGTGTGCAGAAATCTTCATAGTAATACACACACACAGATATAGGGGAGGTAGTATTTACAGGGGCAAAGAGAGAGAAGGGATAGACACATACAGGGGGTTGACATGCATATCACACCCACATCACACAGCTCCACAACCACCACACACACAGCTCTACAATCACCACACACACAGCTCTACAACCACCACACACACAGCTCTACAACCACCACACACACAGCTCTACAACCACCACACACCCTACCTGGGTAGCATTCAGATAATACCCTGCAGCAGTTCCAAAGTAGAAAACATCTTCTTCTCCTTCAATGTTGGCCCCTCTCGGTGAAGTGTCGGGAATAGCAATTCCTACAGTGTGTGAGATGTAGTGTATATATACAATAAACCATATAGTAATTATACACCAAGAAACAAATAAACACACACACGAAAGCACACGAACACACGATATGGTAATCAGTTTTACACACAGCATACTGCACCTCTATCACACACACATCCTCAAAAACACATATATACCCACACACACACCGATTCCAAGCTCATTCAGCTTCTTGAAAGCGTGTGCACATTTCAAGACGAAGTTCTCATCACTAGCAGTTAACCCACAGAGGAAGTAAATCATCGGCACCTTCTTCCCCCCTTCAGCTGCTTCGCTGGGCATGAAGACGGAGAAGTTTGCAATCAAACCTCCCAGGGTAGAAGAGGTATGACGGCAGCGATAGAGGGTCCCACCATAGACTCGATGAACGGCGTACTTCTCCATCTTCTTCCTAATAGTATGAGCAGAAAGGTGATTTCACACACACATACACGGAAAGCATTGGGGGGCAGCTGCGAGAGTGTGTGCAAAACGGGACGTTTGGAGGATATGTGTAGGTCGCAGGGTGGTGGGCAGAGTGAGGGGTCGTGAGGAAGCTGTAGCGCATGTAGAGGTGGTAGTAGTGCAGGTAGAGCGGGTGTGGGGGTGAATGTGTGTGGGGAAGTCTGTGTGTTTGTGCGTGCGTGTGGGGTAGTATATGTGAGTATATTTCGCACAAAAAGGCTCTGCTCAGTTTCTTGAGTGTACATATATCCACAGAGCAGCTACTCTCACAGTTCGTTATCACACACACACAGAAATCACTGCTTTCAAACAAACAGCTGCTTACACTTATTATTCAGGTCATGTACATACACTTAGCAGCAAGCTTTTACGACTACGTGTGTGCAGGAGAAGGCGCTCTGTCGCTACTTGCCTAGTGTGCAAGCTGATTTTCATGTGAAAGTAAACACACACAGACACAGAGATAGAGATATACATAGAAAAACACAGAGAGAGATGCGGACAGAGAGATGCGTAGAGAGAGATGCACACACAGAGGTGCACATACACTGGGGGAGATGCGTAGAGAGAGATGCACACACACGGGGGGAGATGCACAAACATGGAGAGGTATGCACACACACATACACATGCAGGCAAATACACAGATTTATACATAGAGATGCATAGCGGCACATACACGCACACACAGAGATCCACACATACAGATGCATGTACACGCAGAGATCCACACACACACAGGTGCAGGCACACACACGGATGGATGTACACATAGAGATCCACACACACAGACGAATACATGCAGAAAGGAAAACACACACACACATGCTCGCACCACCACAAAAACACGCATCCCTCCTCTCCAAAAAATGAAGAAATTCTTTATAAAAAAAGGGAACATAAGAAATTTCGCTTTTTCTTTTAATTCAGTTGAAAGCTAAGAATGTGAGTGTACATACAGCAGCTGCTATATATAATCTCTCTAGCTAACATCTTCATCTTCTTCATAAAAGGAACAAAAAAAAGTCTAAAAGTTGTGCAAACCCACTTTTTTGGGTATTTTAAACGCTAAAAAACTTCAAATTTAAGAATTATTAACGAAGAAGAGGGAGTGTGTGCGTGGAGAGAGTCGGTGTGAGGAGGGAACTTGCGGTTGTGAAGGTAGTTGGTGCGGGTGGAGGGAACTGGTGTGCGTGGAGGGGACTTGCGGTTGTGAAGGTAGTTGGTGTGCGGAGGCAGAATGTGTGTGTGGAGGTTTTGAGCGTGTGTGTGAGCCGCATCAACTGCCTTTCTTGTAGAAGCTTTAGTTGAGGGGGGAAGCGATTCGGTTGAGCTCGTCGGTGCTGCGTGTGTGTGAGAGGGACTTTGAAGAGATTCGGCGTATGTCAGGGGCTGAGGTGTATAGGGGGGTTTTAGGTGCATGGGAGGGGGATTGGCTTAG
>JADHZB010000131.1:0-10119 GCA_015657535.1 Nephromyces sp. MM_2019 | reverse complement strand
GGGGGGATATGGCGGTGTATGTGAAGGTGTGTGAGTGTATGTAATGTATGCATATATTTCTCAGTAGGTGTGTGTTAATGTATGCATTAGTACGTAAAAAACGCCACTGGATGTGCGTATCTTTTTGAGCAACTATCTATATATATTACATGTGTGTGTGCGTATGTGTGGGGAGGGGGGGTATGCACACGATTCTTTGTTTCTTAACGGGGTTCTTTTTCCGCTGAAGACGACTATCGAGTAAAGAACCTACCAGACATGAAACAGGCGCTGCTTTCCTGCATTTTTTTCCTATGGATGAGGCAGTAAGTGCTATGTATGTCTATCGGGAAGTGAATAAAAATTGACCATAGAACCTCAATTTACAGCATTAAATAAGAAAGTCTAAAAGAAAGCAAATAAAATTTACTGAGGCATTCATAGCGAAGAAAACACACACCTTTTGCGATAAAAATGCTCACACACAAACTCAGAAGCGCATTAGAAGATGTTAACGGGAAAAATATTGTAAAAACAGGGTTAAGATAACGGAAGAATATCCAAAAAAGATGAAGTAGAAGCTCACACACACACACACAAGTGAATATGTTATAAGTTCATATAGAAAAGAAGTTTACTTTATAGTCTCATCAGTTGCCCCAGTGACTAAGTACGTTCCAGAGGTGGCAATTGCCCTTATGCAAGCCTAAGCAGAGGGAAACAGAGAGGGAGAAAGCAGAAATACAAGCAACACACGAACCTATACTAAGGGATAAACGTTGAAGCGTACACTAGAAAAAAAAAGCTGGAAAAAATGGAGATTACATCGAGAGCACTCAAAAAACAGAAATATCGAGAAAATATAAAAAAATCGAGAAAACATAAAAAAAATCGAGAAAATATAGAAAACATCCAAAAAATAGATGAAATGTCAAAAAAATTCAAAACTTATCGAGAAAACATTAAAAATATCGAAAAAAAAAATAATCGAGGACAAATCAAGAGAACGTCAAAGTATGTCAAACGAACCTAAAAAAACCCCATCAAACGCAAAAAAACGTCAAAATAACGTGAAAATCACCCCCAGGCCCACCCCAATCCACCCACTAAATAGCTTACCGGATGAGCTGAAAAGGCGAAAACAGGAAGGAGAATTTCCTCTTCATCTTCTTCAAGAGAAGACTCTGTCTTCAAATGATATGCCCACCCCCCTCCTGCTCCAACTTCCCATCCAAGTAGGGCACCATCATACGAACCAACACACACTAGAGGCAATTCCTCTTCAAAAGCTTTATTTTTTTTGTTAAAAAATTTTCTTCCCTTTTCATCTCTTGAAAGCATCTTCATACGATTCGCAACGAAGGCTTTCAAAATAAAGTCACACACAAGATCGAGAGGTGTATCTATACAGCAGAGAAGATGAGCGATGTGGCTGACGCGCAAATTATAAAAAAGCAAAAGATAATCGACTTTCTCCTCTAAAATTCGACTGTTGAAAGCAAAAATTTCGAGAAAAAATCTTCATTTATGCGATTAGATTTGATGAAATAATACATACACAGGATGATGAAGATGACATAACACACAAACCCAGGGTGATGAAGACGATACAAGACACAAACACAGGATGATGATACAATACACACAGACACTGATATTAATAGTTACGCATTGATATTGAAACACGCAGTCACCTACACACACAGGCATCATCAACTCACCCACACATACGCACGCATGAAACTAACCACCCACGCACACACGCACACACGCACACCATCCTACCCGCACACACAGATAAGATTTCCTGCCACCTAAACTATCAAATTTCATGCATCACTGTGTGTGTCGCTACCTAAACTTCTCGCGCACACACTTACCGAAAAACCTAGAAGATCCTTTTGATAAGCCCTCCTTCCTCCTTATTTATAGCTTCTGAGTGATATACTTTTAGTTCCTCTATATAGATGTTTTTAACACTCCTTCTAAAGCAAAATAATGAGGAAGAAGTAGTCGTTGATTGATGAATTACTAAAAGCTATACTATTGAGAAGAGGAGCGGGGGTAGAGATTGCTTCTTTGAGTATAGATGGCTAGTGCGAAGAATAATAGTATTATGAGGCATTCAAGAAAAAGTAAGTGTAGAACATGGGTAAGCGTGTGTGAGTTGGTGTGTGTGGGAGCTGGTGTATGTGTGTGGGTGGTATGGTAAGTGCCGGCGTGCTGTGCGTCTGTCTATCCGTATGGGCTTGCGTCCATGTTTGTCTGTGCTGGTGGGCTTATGCCTGATCATCTGTGTGTGCGTTCTTTTTAGTGCCTCTGTTTCATCAAGTGCCTGCGTCCACTTGTGCAACTCTTCATGTGAGGAAGTGTGCTTGTGGGTATTTGCCGCTGTTACAAGTGAATATTTCAGGCGCCAACTGTGTGTGCGGAATTTGTTGAAAAAGGCAGTGTGTTTCAAGAGAGTTGACCGCTCTTAGCTCCTCTCTGATAAGCAGCAGTCACACACATTCTGCCTTCTGCAGACTCACAGCAGCCAGGAGCACTAGACCATAGATATACCCCGCGCTAGAACAAGCTAGGTGCACACACACATTCCCACCTACAAGTCTGGAGTCATAAGGATTAGGCTAGGTGTACATACACTGCCTCCTACAAGCCTGGAGTCATAAGGATTTGCTTTATAATGGAGATGTCTCCATACATTGTGGGGGTTGAGCCCTGTTGCCTATACCTGGGGATGAGAGTCTAGGGGTTTTGTTTGAGCCGCAGCTTCCTAGCCTTAAAGTTCGATGTATCTAGCTGCATGCATGTTTAGTTTGTGTGTACCTAGAGTGTGTGTGCCTAGTATGTGCGAATGAAATTTCTGCTTCAGTATTGAGTGGAGGAGGTAATAACTCGGTGAAAGGAGTAAAGCTCTGAGAGTTGAAAAGAGGCGTTTAAGCTTGGCAGGAAGATCCATACGAAGCTAGTAAAACTGAGTGTGTGCGCCTGCAACTCGCGTGTGCATCCGATTAAGGTAGTAAGCTGCTCGCCTAAGGGTGTTGTGCATGCGTGAGTTTTGCTTTGATGTGATCGAATGGACGTGTGTAGCTTCTGTGTGTGTGCACCTCCTTTCAAGCGTTAACTTCCCAAATTTACATGTGCAGCCACAAACTGCCTATAAAAGCCTCGTTTTCTGAGAAATTTTATGTTTACTTTGCTAATCTTGGCTAGCTAGGCGTCTTTGGTGTGTCTTAAGGTGTTCATTAGCTTGTGAGTGTGTGTGTGTGGGTGCGTATGTCTGCTTGTGTGTGTGTGTGTGTGTGTGTGTCCTAATGGGAGTAACAGTGTGCGTGTCTACGTATTCCAATGAGAGAAAGTTTATGCGTGTATATACTGTAAAGTGCCTGAAAACTTCGGCTTTGCTAAATATTGCTGTTTCTAGAATACCTGCAGTTAATTTGTTGCGAAGGCTATCGAGTAGCGTCACACACGCACACATTTTCACAAAAAACTGCACGCACATATGATGTAACATTGGAGTTAAACCCTTGCAAAAAAACATACATATATACACAGTTAAGCACACACCAACTCCTTAACACATACTCAGCTATTCACCACCTCCTTCATAAACGCATCATCTCCTTCACACACACGGTTACAAATACACTCACGCAAACCACCTCCTTCACACGCACACATACATTCACACACACCACCTCCTCCACAAATAGTCCCGCACCCACATCTTCATGGATACATTGACACTCTTCAAGATAAGCAATATATTCTTGATCTTGTTGACTAGCGCTTATGCTTAGGCTATAACAACGCATTCCTGCGCACACATTCAGCTTCCACGTACACAGTTATAAATAGGCTGATGCATAGGTAGTATATGTCAAAGCGTGTACGTACACCAGTAGCGTTTGGAACAGAGGATTTTGGATAAAATCTGACATGCGCGCAGGCAATTACCAGCTGGAAAGTATAGATGAACGAACTCTTTAGGCACACGACACACACAGATTATCTCTTTAAGTAACTCTGCTCACACGTTTAGGGGGGTCTATATACATACAAGCCGTCATCACACACCCTGGGATACCAAAAAGCACGTGGATTTAGGCACAACCCCACACACGAGGCATCACATACACATGTGTAAAAACCTGCCTCAATACGCACGTATATGTGTGCCCCCACATACGAGGCATCACACACACAGGAGCATAGATACATCTACACACATGGAGTCACTCACAAAGATAGATGAATCTACCCACATGTGAAGACTTAGCTATACACACATACATAGATACACCCAAGCATACGCATTCATAGCTGTATACACACACACATAGATAAACTCAAGCATGCGCATACATAGCTGTATACACACAAACGAGCATAGACACGCACATGCGCATACTAGCAGATAGGCAAAACTACGCACATATACACTCATGCGGCGGTATCAAGAGAACTAAAAAATAAAGGCAGAAATCTTCCCCCATAGCAAAGCACAGCTGCGTTTTATAAAGTCTCAGTCCTAGATAAGTCATCTTTCACATCAAGAAGCTGCTTTCTTCCTCAAGTTAGCGACACACACTACTAAAAATACTAAAAACCCCGCCTCAAACCACATATCCACCCTGCCAGCATCCCCCCCACACACACATACAACTACAGTCCCCCTCCCTCACCACACCTAACCCTGCCATCATCCTCTCTACACACACCTACAAGAGTTAACCCCCCATCCCACTCCACCCCAATAACACACACGCTCCACACTTACTTCCCCTTCCCAACCCCCCTCAATCCATTCTCTCATTTCTTCTCTCCCTAGAAGAGCTTCTTTCCAGCTTCTCGTTTAAGGCAACAGCTTTCCTTCCTCTTCCTCTGTTTCCTACTACAGGAAACTGATAAATCTGATGATAAGCCTCTCACTTCTCACTAAACCTGCTACTTCTTCCACCATCCCCCCTGCTCCTACGCTGAAGAGCTGAGAAACCGCCAAAAGAGCTTTGTTTCACGCCTTCAAGCCTTGATTCACTCTCAAAGTAAATCCCTTTGTGCGTGCGTGTCTTTGTAGCTGCTTCTTCAGCTGCATAAGATGCTAGCTCAGCATCTTCATCTTCAGATTGTCTATCTTCTTCCTGCAAAATCGGCAAGCCATGGAGGTTGGAAAGCTTGTTGCTAACTGAAGATAGGCAGTAGTTTAGCTCAGATGTATTTTTCATGTGTTTATTCTCCCCCTCTGAAGACTTCCTAGAGCATATTGAAGATTCCAAGTCGTTAAGCAGATTTTGAGGGGAACGGGGGGGGCTATAATCGTGGAGATTAGGGCTTCTCTTCTTGGGGTTGGGGGGGTGGTGGAGTGGGCGCTGGGGGAATTTGTGCGGAAGAGGGTTTTTTTGTGTGTGTTTCTGTGTGTGGAGTTCAGTTTGTTTTGTTTCAACTTCTTGGGTGTGTGGCTGTGATTGTGTGTGTGTCAGTGTGTGTGTGTATGCCATATGTGTGCGTTCCTGCACCTCACCTTGCCCTTGAGATCTTCTCCTTCTAGATTTACCACCCGCACTAATCTTGCTACCCACACTACAGCTACTCCTCTTGCAAACTTCTGGAGGATCCCGTGAGTGTTGCTGACTGCCATCACATCCACTAGAGAGATTGCTACCTTCAAGCTCGCTTTTTGACCGATTTTTCTGGTGTGTTTGGCGGTTATATGATGAGAATCTTCTCTCTTCATCTTTACTTAGATCATCACTCCCAGCATGAGAAAAGTGTAGGTACTCTTCAGGAAGCTTTCTAGCTTGCTGTTGATGTGTTGTTACACCTTCTAACGACTCAGAGACTGCCTCAAAGTCTTCACTTTGATTCTCATAAACATCAGAAAACTTGTCTTCTTCGCCTAAAAAGTATACAAATCCGCTGTTTCCTTCTCCAAAGGAAGATAAGCAGGCAGAGTCTTCTCGATTATTCCTTCTCTGAGGAGGGAGAGAGCTCAGCCAGCTCCCACCCACAGAGGAAGAGTGTGCTGGAGCGTGGGGTGGAGTGCGTGGGGCTTGGGTTGCCTTAATCTCTCGTGTGTTTATCCGCTGATTGCTCGCTGAAGACGCCATTGAATGAGCTTCAAATGGAATACTCTCATCTTCAAAAAAACCATCAGATTCCTGCAGAATCTGCATGTTATGCTTCTCTTGACGATGAAGACGGCCGGTAATGAGCGTATTAATAGGCAAGGCTGCATCCTGTGTGTGCTTAGCAGTTGCTGATAGAGATTTGCCAGCCTCATGTGATACTTGTTGATAGTTTGAAGCGTGCGTCTGAAAGCTCAAAGACACAGGATCTCTTCTTTCATCTCCAAAAAGCTCCTTTTCTGCTGGGAAACGCAGATTACCCCCCTTAAACCCCCCCCCCTTCGACATGATTCCCTTATCCACATCAAACTGCTGGCGGGAGAAAGTAGCTTTCCTTCCTGAACTTTCAGCAAATCTATTATCTCCAGAAACAGTCTTACTTCTTCCTTCAAATGCACACCCAGCATCTTCAGAGTCATTCAATCCGTAGTAGCGAAGAAGCTGCGATTCCAGCCTAACCCTACCACTAGTTGTGGTGATGCTTCGTCTAATGTTTGAAGATGAGTCGTCTCTTGACTGCTGGAAGCTCTCGTCTCCATATGCATAGTTAAAAACCTCCTGACGATCTTGAGAGAGAGAAGAAGAGCGATTAGATTCTCTATGAAGGCTCTTTTTCCCTCCGTGAGAGCCGCTCTTTCCGTCTCTGTGTGTTTGGTGGCTGCTATTCGTAGCTTGCCGTATCTGCCTGTCGCCTGATCTCTCAGAAACACCCGAAAAAGCGTTTTCTAAGTTCGCTTCTTCTTCTTGATCAGATTTCTTCTTGTATGAGGCACGTGTATGTGTCCCTTGAGCTCTCGGATTGCCTTGACGGGCTAATCCACTAGGGTAGTAGTCTTCAGAACATAACTCTTCTTCATTGAAGGAGAAGCTAACAGAGGATCCTCTCGGAGAGTGCAACACACCTCCTCCTCCTCCTGCTCCTTCTTCTCCTCCAACATCACCCTCTTCTTCCTGGATTTGGCGAGATGAAGGCACCAATAGAACCTCCCTCCCCCTCTTAACTTCTAACTGCAGGTTTCCTCCCTCCATCAGCATGGGGGGGGTGGTTTTTCTTAGTGGAGTTCGGGAGGAGGGTGTGAAATTCCTCCCTTCCACCGCGTTATAAGAGGTAACAGGGCTTTTCGCAGATAGGGGGGTAGATTGGGAGATTCTTCCTCCACTCCCTGGCGTCTGCCCCCCATGCAACCTAATGGACTCATCTCTCCCAATTCTCAGCCCGCTTTCGACAGCTACCCCCCCCTCCCACGCTCTCCTGCTGGCAGCCGCTGACTCAGGGGGGTCTTCACTAGCAGTTTCATCAGAGTTGCGATGGTAGAGGTGCTGAGAGACTATGCCATTCTCATTTAACGCCATAATCCCCCCTCCCCTGTAGGAGGAGGAAAACACTGAGGGGTTGTATGGAAGGAGGGTTCTAGTGGCTAGCTTCATTTCTTCCGTGATATTCTCGGTTTTAGGAGTGAAAGCTCTTCCCCCCCCCCCTCCAACCCCTCCCGCAACCAATCCCCCCCCTGCAAGCTTAATAGCATCAAGTTTGGCTTTGCCACCCTTCTCATCATCCGAATCGCAAAGACTACCACAGTTTAGATCAAGAAAGGAAGGAGAGCTCCTGATCTTAGCAGTACCTTCACCTCCCCCGTGAGCAGCGTAAGTACTAGCTCTCTTCTTTTGGGAAACATAAAACTTTCCTCCTCCTCTAGGAATAGCCACGCTCTCCACCATAGAATCATCAAAGAAATCTTCCCTCAAATCTCCCTCTTCATCTTCACCAGGACAACTCCCCCCCAGTCTCTTCCCCTCTCCCTCATCTCCCTCCACCTCCTCATCTTCTCTCTCCTCCACGCTCGAATGGCTCCACCCAGCTGTCTCGTTTAAGCTGCCTCTACTAGCATAAACCCTCCCAGAAATCCCTATAACCCCCCTACCATTAGAAACACCACCTCCAAGCTCTTGCAAGCTAGAAGCTTCAACACCACTGCCATCCTCCCTCAACTTATCTTCAGCGGCTTCTAGCCCATGTGTATAAACTCCACCTGCCCCCCCCATTGATTGCGAGCTGCTCATCATCATCGCCATCTCTCTCTCATCTTCTCCTATTATAAAGCCTTCATCTTCGTTAGTACTCATAGAACTAGGCATCCAAGAAAGCTTATTATTCGTTGACAAAGAGGCTCGGCTCTTCTTACTCCCCCCTGAACCCCTCCGATCATACCCCCCAGCTCCAGGGGGGGGGTTACCTCCACCACCACCACTCCCCCAGCGAGTCAGACGGAAGGCTTTCATCTTCTTTTCTCTATCACTAAAGTGTAGCTTTGCCTTCTTCTGGAAGTAGAACTTCCAAGCTAGGTAAGTAAGGAGAGCTAAAAACAGTATACTTAATGCTATAATTAGGGCTGCAAACACGCCACTATCAGAGAAGATCTGCTGTACTATCAGACTGATCGTTGACTTTGACTTGGGGGGGGGCTCTGGCGCTTGAGCTGAAGCACACTCCACATATTGAGTCGTCCAATCTCCGTCTATACAGTGAACTTTAGTGGGATCTTCTGCCTGCTCTGCCTCATAGAAGAAGTTGAGTATCTTCAGATAGTAGGTATCTGTGCAGCTCAACTTACGGAAATCTCCGTGGTTTTGGCCTTCTCCCTCTACTATATAAGCAGGGGGGAGCTCGAGAAAGGGGTCGCAGATTGCTGTGAGCGGGGAAGGAGGGAGTGGAAGCGGGATGTGGGGGGTTGGATGTGGGTTGATCGCTGAGTGTGTGGGTGTGTTAGTGTATTGAGGTTTTTCTATTAGTGAGTTGGTGTGTGAGGTTGCTGGTGTGTTGCTGTTTACTATCAATATGCTGAAATCATGGCTTTAAGCCGGCATGAGAAAATAGCCTTCATATACCCCTTTAAGTATCAAAGGCTTGCTTAAGTATCGGGAGCTCATGAGAACTTGTAGGGAGCTCAGCTCCTGGAGCTTACCCAGAAGGCTATATAACAAGTTCATTCGCTGCAGCTCATAAAACAAGCTTATCAATACTCCCACACACACAAGAAGGCCGGAATATAGTGGAATAAAAACAGGAGATATTGCATCATTATCTACGCAACACAGAAAAGCACAGAGAAGCACAAAAAATACGCACAAAACCCACACCCACCTACACACACACACCTACACACACACACCTACACACCAACCCACCTACACACACACACCTACACACACACACCAACCCACCTACACACCTACACACACACACCAACCCACCTACACACACACACCTACACACACCAACCCACCAACCCACACCCACCAACCCACCTACACACACCCACCTACACACACACACCTACACACACACACCAACCCACCTACACACACACACCTACACACACCAACCCACCAACCCACACCCACCAACCCACACCCACTAACCTACACCCACCAACCCACCTACACACACCCACCTACACACACCCACCTACACACCAACCCACCTACACACACACACCTACACACACACACCTACACACACCAACCCACACCCACCAACCCACCTACACACACACACCTACACACACCCACCTACACACACCCACCTACACACCAACCCACCTACACACCAACCCACCTACACACACACACCAACCCACCTACACACCAACCCACCTACACACACCCACCAACCCACCTACACACACACACACTCACGTTTACAAACAATGGGAATCTCCTCCCAAGTACCATCAATACATGAAATCCTCGAGATAGAAGCTCCAGAGAAGGCTGTATACCCCTCCTGACACTGTAGTTCTCTAGTAGCTCCGTGATTCAACCCTGTTCCAGTCACTAGGTAGCCGTCAGTCAAATCGTAAATATCAGTAACGTCGGCTTCGCAGTTCTTTCGGCAGTCTAGAAGGCCGTCTAAAACAAACTTTCCATTATCACACCTCATCCTTCCTGGGTTATCTCCTTCTTTGGATTCGTAGCCATTCGAGCACCTGGGGGGTTGTGGTGATGGGGG
>JADHZB010000129.1:0-10177 GCA_015657535.1 Nephromyces sp. MM_2019 | reverse complement strand
GTGTGTGTGTGTGTGTGTGTGTGTGTGTGTGTGTGTGTGTGTGTGTGTGTGTGTGTGTGTGTGTGTGTGTGTGTGTGTGTGTGTGTGTGTATTCTACAGTTCTCTCTATATGTATTGGGTGACAAGGGTGCTCTTCAGCAGAAGAGCTGTTTGGCTTGTTCAAAGGCATTGAATTCTTTTCCTTGTGTGTGGCTTTCATAGCTTTGCGTGTATGGCTTCCACAACTTTCTCTTCGTGTGCGCAACTCCCACAACCTTCCTTCTGTGTGTGCATGAGATTTTTGATGTTTTTTATCACGGTTAGACGTGCAGCATATCATCTTTGCTATTACAAAAGCTGGTAAAATGACTGCATATTTAGCATGTTTTCATTGTACATACACAGCCAAAGGCTAAAACGAGTTCATTGGAAAGTTTTAACCAAAAATAGCGACTGTATCAGCAGCATATATTATACACGAGTAAATGCTTTCTTTTAATAGTATTTAAGTAAAGCTCGTTGTTTTCTGAGGCTTTAACTGGTCTTCAATGTGCTTCTGTGTGTGTATCTCAATTCGTTACGTTTTATTTGAAATATATACACTACTTCTTCTGGGATAGAAAAAGAGGCCTTTATGTTTAGTAGTGCTCTTTTTTTATTGTGTGTGTGTGTGTGTGTGTGTGTGTGTGTTTTAAAGTGGATTTAGTGGTAAATTATCAAGCCCTACATCATGTCTTGTGTTTTTTATTGAGATAAATTTATAGCCGTCTTGTGTGTGATTTGATGTGAGTGATGGGTTTGCTGATGTGCTCCTTTTCTCTGTGTGTGTGTATTTTTTTTTATGCCCAAAAGCCTCTTCCTACTTACTCATAAGTATCTTTGCTTTGTTTTATTGCCGTTTCACATCTTATGTTGCAAGCTTTTCGAGGCTTTTCTTCCCCTTCTTTCTATACTTGTGTGTGTTAATCTGATGTAAAATATTTTGTTAGCGGGAGAATATGCATTCCTTACTTTATGTGTGTTCCTGCTAGAGGCTTCTTTGTATAGGCTTTCTCTCCCTATCAGGCTGTGATTGAATGCCTAGCGAAACCTATCGAAATTGAAGGCATGCGCTTTTGCAATGTGGGTTTGAAGCCTCGTTTTGGATGCGTGAAGCTCTTTTTCGGTGTAGATACACCGAGTTATTCAATGATTCTTAAGTTTGTGTGTGAAGCCCTATTTAGAGAGAGATATATACATATCCTATGAACCCAATGGTTATTGTGCCTGTAATTTTGAGGGGAAAGGAGTCTTTTTTTCGATGTAAATCCGCTTACGCTGATGAGCACTACATTTGTGTGTGTGTGTGTGTGGCCATGTAACTATGCCTTGTTGTATACAACAGTTATCTTCTGGTATTTATTTGGTTATTACTGTTGCTTTCACTACTTCTTGACTTTCTCTTGTGAGTTTTTTTTGTCTTAAAATTGCAGGCAAAGTGTCTCAATTTGTGTGTGTTAAATTCTAATGACTAGTGTGGTGTAAAAGCTATGATTAGATGCAGCGTCTTCAGTGTGTTTGTATCTTTTCCACTTTTATTCATTCCCATTTTTCTTGATAGGAATGTTGCCCTTGATTAAGCGAGAGACATACCCACACGTGCACACACAAGCACACGAAGTAAGAGCATACGCAAGAACAAACACACGCATCTATGCAAGCACTGGCTCCCACGAGCAGACTCAAACCTGCAGGCAGACGCAGATCCACAAGCAGGCAAACACACTCGCTCATACCCAGAAGTGGGCTCAGAAGCAGACACACACACACCCTTATTCCTACAAGTAGACATATACCCGCACACGTACATTGTAGATATAGCTGTAAAGCGGTAGTGATATTACCTTCTTATATTTTTTAATGCATAAATATCTCTATGTATAAAGTATGCACATGATGCTACTCGATGGAATTTAGTTATTCACTAGGAAGATTAGTCTTTCTTCTCTCTTTTGTTTCCTAATAAATTCGTATTTTTTGTTTTTTATTAGATGCACACACACACTGGGTGTATGTACATTGTCCTCGCTCTTTATATTTTTTATAAAAAATATTTCATGTTATTTTATGACATCCTGAGGCTTTAGTTTATCATTAAATCTCTTTTCCTCAGGAGTGTGTTTGTGTGTGTGCGTGTGTGTGTGTTTGTGTGTGTGCGTGTGTGTTATTGCAAGACTCCCATGTCTTTGATTAACTCTGTACGTACAGTGTACTTACCGTGTGCAGGTTGGATGCAGGTTTTAGTCTCCTTTTGTTATGTTTACTTTTTAAAGTTTGCTGCTGATTAGGTGCTTCTTAACATATTAGCCTTGAAGAAGAATTGGCACACATTCTCTCTTTTATGGGTTTCTATGTGAAGATGATGCTCTTTTATTCCTCGTAATAACAGCGTTTGGTTTGTCTTATTGCTTGTTTATACAGGAAAGAGTGGGATATAGAGAGATGTGTAGATGTATATAGTTTGCGTGTGTGTATATTATATATATATATATCTCTCGTGTGTAAACTTCCCATGAGAATAAAGATTTGTTGTGCGTAGATTTCTGATTTGAATGATTCTTGTGTATATTTGTTGTGTGTGTGTGTGTGTGTGTTTATGTGTGTGGTTTTTAATTCGAATATATACCTCGTGTGTGTGTGTAGGTTTTTCATGTGAATAGTTCTTTTGTAGCTTTCTTCAATGTGTAGTTTCTCTTGCGATCATACCTCTCTTCTGTGTGTGATTTTCTGATGTGAATGCTATGATATACAAATTGCCTGCTTGTTGCTTCTCCTTTCAAGCTTTAATCCTAAAGATTGAAGCAAATTTGCTTTGATATTTTGCGCAGCCTCCTCCTCTTCTTTAGCTTCCTTCTCTTTAAAAGTAGCAATTTTGACGTATTTGATGTTCACAGCATTAATCTTCAAGTACATACGGTGTGTGTGCGAGTGTTTTTTGTTTCTCTTGTTGCTCCCTCTATCTCACTGTAAACACTGCAGTACTACATCATCTAATCACACCTTCACTCTTGAGGATTACCTTGTATGTGTGCGTGTGTGCGTCTTTTTTTTCTCCTTTTGAAGAGCCACTCTTGCTGTTTGCTGCATAATCACCACATATTCCGGCATGCTCTGGAGCTTCATCTTCTACTCTACACACAACGGCAAGCATACCATAATTGATTTTTTTGTGATAGAGAATTGACTGCTGAGGCTGCTCCTTGATCCCCTACTAAGGATACTACTACCTGTTATACAGGCGGTGGCGAACGCTACTCTATATCTCGTTCACAGTCTATACTTTTGTCTGTCTGATGGAAAAATGTTTTGGTGTGTGTGTGTGTGTGTTTGTGTGTTTGTGTATATATTTACGTGTTTAAGAGTGTGTGTGTGTGTGCGTGTGTGTGCGTGTGTGCGTGTGTGTGTGTGTGTGTGTGCGTGTGTGCGTGTGTGTGTGTGTGTGTGCGTGTGTGTGTGTGTGTGCGTGTGTGTGTGTAAGTCCATGTTTTAGTCAAGACAAAAGCGCACAGCAAGAAGATATATATAGATATTTGCATACGTTTGCATAAAAAAGAGCGATTTTTATTTATCACACACGCATAAGGGGTATTCACACACGCCGTCGTGAGTGTGTGTGGGCATAGATACTCGATAAACAGGCTATCTTGCTTTTTTTGTTGAAAAAACGACTGTATAGGTTTTTTTCTTATTCGTCTTGTATATGGTGGTTTTTCCCTCATTGGAAACTGTTAATTTCTCCTCTCTCACAAACACCAAACTTCCTACTCTCGCATGCACACCAGTACCCCTTATCTCTTCAGTCTGATTTTCTCACACACATATATTAACCTTTCATCTCCCTGCCACACACCAGAATCCCTCATCTTTCTCTCACACACCAGTAATTTCTCACTCCACGCCATATCCCCTGCCCCCCATCCTCTCACAGACCATATCCCTTCCCCACCTTCCTTGTATATATATACCCCCCTCCGCACGCACACACACAGAGACACACACACAGAGACACACACACAGAGACACACACACAGAGACACACAGACAGAGACACACAGACAGAGACATACACACAGAGACACACAGACAGAGACACACACACAGAGACACACAGACACACTCATTCCTACTCCCCCCTTTTCCGCAAAAAGATGTTGAAGATCTCATGGCAGTGTGTGTGCTCCATAACTCGCCCTGGAGACACACTGGTCGTAGTTGGAAGCCACGATCTCATTGGCTCCTGGAACCCTAGGTGTGCGATTACTCTGACTACCACCCCCCAATCATTTCCTGTTTGGAGGTCGACTGAAGTGATGCTCTTTGATGAGTCTTTGGTGCTTGAATACAAGTATATCCTCCGCTTTGCTAATGGGAGTATTCAGTGGGAGCCTATAGTAGGCAATCGGGTGGTAAAGCTGAAGGATGGAATGAGTTGTATAGTAGAAAATGTGTGGGGTACGAAGGAGTCTGAAGAGCTCACCTTTGAGGTGATTAGGGGGGTGCCTAACAAGGTGTTGGGTGGTGGTGATGGGTGTAGCTCGCTTTCTCCCCTTGGCTTACCACCTCCTGGTGGTATTTTGGGCTTAGATGCAGCCACAAGCAATGGATGGGGGGGAAAGTGTGTGGATGAGAATGGCAGCCCCCGCCTAGGAGGGGGGGGGTTGATGCACCAGAACAAGCTGTTGGAGGGAGGGGATTTGAAGTGTGTGAAGGCCCAAAAAAAAGGAATCCTCTACCCCAACACACACCACTGGAACACTGAGAAAGGGGGTAGAGGGGGAGGGGGACTGATTTCAATGGGTGATATAGGCCTTAAGAATGGCTATAGTAGAATGAATGCTGCCCAGTCATTATGGGAAAGTGCTAAAGAGGATGGAGGTAAGAACATTTTATGTGGTGCTAGCACACTCGCAGAAGATATGCTTGAAGAAGAAGAAGGTGGTGGTGGGAGAGACAACACCTCCCCCTCTGCTCTTCCGTCCTCCCAAAGGCTTGGTAAGCCGGGCATTGTAGTGGGTGAGTTTAGAGATACAAACGGAGGTGGCAGTGGCGTCTTCAAGGTTATGTATACGAATCCTCGAGCCACAATGAGTGGGTGTATTATGCCACCTCCACCATGGAATGGGGGGGAGAATAATAATGGCCCATCTCCTGGGGAGGAGTCTGAGAGGTTGGCTGAGAGGCTAGATACGATTAATTGGGGGGATGATGAGGGTTTGATGCAGTTTGGGATCGACTTAAGCTGCAATAGTAGCGATGGTCGCTTCGCTCAACAGCAGCAGTTTTATCCAGGGGGGTCTTCTCGGGTTATACCTCCCAATCACCTGAGCAATAACAGTGGTAGTATACTTCTAGACCAGCAGAATGGCTTTGGAAAGCCCAAAGATAGCAGCTTTTCTGTGTTTAATCGAGTATTAAGTAGGAGTAGCTACTTGCTTGGGGGGGGTCCAGGGGGCAGTATAAACGCTCATCTCACTAATCTTCAGCAACATGGAGGGGGGGATAATAACCACCTCTACGCACAACTTGGAGGCCCTCGAGCTTGTGGTGTCCCTCTTCATAGCAGCAGTGGGAATAGCTTTTGTCACCCTTCCTCTGGAGCTGGTGGTGGAGTTGGCTGCGGGTTACCCATTCATGGTGGCTGCAATAGCAGTGGTGGCGGGAAGCTTTGCAGCTACTGTGTAGAGGATGGAGTTTCACCCTCCCACTCCTCCCCCTGTGGGGCTGCGAAGAGCACCGCCTCAAGAGTGATCTTAGGTAGTGCATCTCGTCTTGGCGGGTTCGATTCCCACACTCTACACTCTGCGTGTGTTTCAAGGCCTACAGAAGGGGGTTGGAGTTATACTCTCTCCCCAAATCACGCCATCCACAATAGCGCCGTGTTTCTAGGTGGAAACGGGGGCCACATGATAGACTCTATATATGCTGGGAAGAAAGCAAGTAATAGCGATGGTATTGAGAGGATTAAGAGCTTATCAACAGCCTTTAATGCCTCTGGAAGTAATCAGCCTCAGCAGAAACTGCTCTTGCAGGGACCCAGTCTTCAGAATCCTTCCTTTCCCCAGTCTCATTGGGTGGCTATACGAGGCAACTCCACCCCTAGCGAAACCTTTTCTCTTGCAGGAGTGAATATATTGGGGGGAGGGGGGGCTGGAGGAGCAGGTGGAGCTGGAGTAACTAAGCTCGTTGTGAATTCCTCGTCTTCAGCCTCTAACAGGCTGGCGGGAGTTGCTCCGACGTTTCCTCAGTATGGTAGTGGTGCTCTTTACAAGAACTTCAAGACATCTCCTGAAGGGAGTAGCGTCAATCTTCATGGTGGAAGCCTTCTTTATCACCAAAACACGCACTTTTCACATAATAGCAAGCCTCCAGTATCGGGTTTAGGCAGCGTTGCAAGTGTGTCTAATATCCCCCCCCATGCTGAATACGGGGGTCAGGCTAGTGGTGTGTTGCCTGAAGGAAATACCCCCTCCCTCATTATACAAACACCCGATGAAATGGCAGGTTTTACTTCCTGCAGTAGCAACGTGAACCTCCCCCTTCCCTTACCTTATCACTCGGCCGCTACTGCTTGTAGTGTGTCTGCAGCTGCTCTAGTGTGTAGTGGATTGATTGGTGGCGTCCCTCCGCACATGTCCTCCTACGCTTCATCTTCGAACCTCTTAGGGGGGGCTCCTAGCCCCCTTCAAGGAGGCGGGTCGCCGTCACACACACTAGGTGGTGTAGGTACACCTCCTCTGTTTGACTGGTTTCATCAGCATCAGAAACAGGGGGGGGTTCCATCGTACTTTGAAGTGATGAATACCATTGGGAAGGGGGCTTGGGGGGTAGTGAAGGTTGCGAGAGATCTTCGCTGTAGTGAGCTGAGGGCTGTAAAACGCATTGCAAAGTCTCCAGAGCTCGCAGATAGATATAGAATAACTCGAGAGATCTCTATCTTAAGTATGATGCATCATCCACACATTGTTCACCTCTACGAGACGTTTGAAGATTCAGGTGAGTGTTGAATTGATGCGAGGGGGGGTTGCTTGAAGTAGTTGTGTGTGTGGGGTGTTTGTGTGTGGCGTGAGTTTTGAGTGTGTTAGTGTGTGTGGCATGTGTTTGGAGCGTGTTTGTATTTAGAATCTGTGTGTGTGTGTGTGTGTGTGTTTGGCGTGTGTGCGTTTTCGGAGTTTATGGAGTGCGTGCGTTTTTGGAGTGTATGCAATGCTTGTGTTTCCGGAACACACACCAATATACCATATCATATGCAGCACCTACCACACACCATCGCTCCCACACGTAATATTTGGGATGTGTGTGTGTGTGTTTGGCGTATATTCCTAGTACTTTTTCTCCTTCATTGTTTTAATTTATGTGTGTGTGTTTCTGCTTTTTTGTGTCACTGTTTCCTCACTATCCTTTTCCACACACTTTCCACTACATCCCGTCTCATCTTCGCAGCTCATCCACAGATTACCTCCAATCTCCCTAGCAAGTCTGCCTGCATATCCACTCACCCCCCCTCTTCTTTCTTGGACCAAACCCTCCCCATCCTCACCTCCTCTCTCTCCTCCCCTCCACTGTACATACACTCCTTAACACCCCCCCCGAATCTTCCTCCTTCGAACTATCCCCTCTTCTCAACCCTTCATTTCCTCCACTCCACTGTATGTACACTCCTTCCGCATACCCCCCCCCCACCTCTCACTCTCTCGTTTCTTTCTCTTCTACAGCAAATGTATATCTAGTGATGGAGTACTGTGCGGGTGGAGAACTTTTTGATCGACTAGTTGGAGGAAATTTCTTGTCAGAGAAGATGGCATGTGGGATAATGAGGCAGATACTTTCCGCTGTCAGTTACTGCCACTCAAAAAACATCGCTCATAGAGATTTAAAGCCTGAAAACTTCCTGTTTCGCGATAGATACGAGAATTCTCCTCTTAAACTAATAGATTTTGGGTTTGCTGCTCAACGCTTTCCCAACTCTCCTCTACGCACTAGAACTGGAACAGCTTACTATGTTTCTCCTGAAGTTATTCAGGGAAATCATGGCTTAGAATGCGATCTATGGAGTTTGGGGGTTACAATGTATATTTTGCTGTGTGGCTATCCTCCATTTAATGCTTATACAGATCATGAAATACTTCATAAAGTGCAGGTAGGTACGTATGTGTGTGTGTAGGGATATGTAGATGTGTGTGCGTAGTTGGTTATTGCTTGATGTGTCTATTTTATAGCTGTTTTTTGTGTGTGTGTGTTTGTGCTTGTTTAGTGGCTGTTTTTTATGTGTGTTGGATGTGGTTCTTTAATGTGTGTGTGTGTGTGTGTGTGTTTGTGTGTGTGTGTGTGTGTGACTTACAGCTGCATAATGTGTGTGCGTGTGTAATTTGTGGTTAAGTAATCCCAATTGATAGTGTGAGGTTGCATTATGTGTGTATGTGTGCTGTCTGGTTGCATAGTACGTATAGCAGCCATTTTAAATGGACTTTATACTTCCTCTTGGATTTTTTTGTATATTGGCTTCCCCTATTTTGCTGTAAATACACGCATTATGCACACACACTGTGATTGTCTTTTCGTTTTAGTTGCATCGTGTAATATGTTATTTTTGTGTGTGCTGATATGCTTACAGTAACGTACTTTTTTATACGTGCTCTCAAGCATGAATTTTTACAGGCTTTGCCACCAAAACAATATCCCCACACACACACACACACACACAAAATAGTGCGAACTAATCAAAGCTACTGTACCTATTGAAGTTGCTCTCTGTGAAAATCAGTGTTTTTTGGATGTTTTTTCGACTATAAAACTCACTAGGTTTGCATAGTTTAAAGCTCTCTCTTCACGCTTCCTTCTTCATCTAAATTCATTGAATTCTGCAATTTGCCTGAATTTTTTTGAGGTTTTTCAGATGAATTTCGACACTTTATTCCCACAAGCTTTTCCAACTCTACTTTTTCCTATAAATGCTTCACTTCTCTTCATCAGCTTTCCTCTTATTTTTTACGCACTATATCGTGAGCTCTATTCACTTGTGTATGCATAATCTCCTTCCCCCCAAGCTTCTGTATGTAACTTTAGCCTCATCATCCCCATATAATTCCCACTGTTTTCAATGATTTTTCTCTTCTTCTTCTTCTTCTTCTTCCTCCATTCTTCAAGATTCCAACCCAACTAACTTCCCACTTCCACTTGTACCGGCACATCTCTGCTTGCTAGGCAGCTCCATCACAGACCCCCTATCACAAACTCACCATCTACACCTTTTCAAAACCAAAATATCTTCAAAAAACCCAACACACACCCCTCAGGCTGGAAAGTTCGAATTTCAAGGCGGCGAGTGGCAGAAGATATCTTCAGAGGCTAAAGATCTCATCAGTTTGTTGCTGAAGATGGATCCAAAGAATCGTATAACTGCAGAGCAAGCATTAAAGCATAAATGGTTTAATCTTACAAACTATACTACTTCAGGCCTTGGAGCAATGATACACCCTTCAGCAACTCTGAGTGATTACTTTCCTTCTCAGTACTATGGAGGAGCTGTTTCACCATCTAATCATCAAGCTGGAGGATGGGTTAGTACATCTTCAGTGGTAGCTCCTGGCCCTTCTCCTGGGGCTGGAGGAGCAGGATCTTCCACCACCTACGCACACAAAAACGTTGATGCACTTGCAGTGTATAACGCTTCCGCTGATGAATCAAATGAAGCATGCATAGTGAATTTATCCAAACATCGTAGGTTTAGAAAGTTGAGTAGATTAAAGCAATTAGGGCTTACTCTTATAGGGCAGGTTTTGGATGACAACAACATCAAAAAACTAAGAAACAGCTTTATTGCTGTTGATACTAGGGAGGACTTTATGCTGGAGATGAGTCAGATTCGCTATGCCATAGAAAACAGCGGAGTTGAGAAGCGTTACGATTTCTTCTTAGAAGAGATTCTACAAGCGGTAGACTTCAAGGGAAGGGGGGGTAGGATTAACTATACTGAGTTTCTGGCGCTATGTTTGCAGCGGAGTGAGTATGCATATGAAGAAGCTTACCTTGCTGCTTTCAACTTTCTGGATATCAAAGGGAAGGGGAAATTCAGGTGTGTGTGTGTGTGTGTGTGTGTGTGTGTGTGTGTGTGTGTGTGTGTGTGTGTGTGTGTGTGTGTGTGTGTGTGTGTGTGTGTGTG
>JADHZB010000128.1:0-31003 GCA_015657535.1 Nephromyces sp. MM_2019 | reverse complement strand
TTTTATAAATAAAATGTAAATCAGCTACAAAAGCCAGCATTCTCACGAATATACTGAAAAACAAAGGCAAATTTCAGAAACAAAATGTAAAGTGTGTGAATACAGCAAAAGCTCTTCAATTCAAAACTTTGGTCTAGGTCCATCAAATCATTCAACCTATAATCTGATAAGCAAAATGCACACGCAAACACACACACCGAGTGACTATCAGCTCCATAAATCAACCCTTATAAACCCTAAATCACCGTCATCAGATTCTTCACTACTGGAACAGATAGATATGCCAGTGAAGCAGCCAAGCCGAGATGCAGAAAGGCCAATAAAACTAAATTGCACACACTCCAGCTGCAAAGAAACCTAGCAACATATCTTATTTTGTTAGGCGTATTAAACGCTTCACGTAGGCTGAAGAGATGTTTCCAAATAAGTGAATATTGGGCTGTATAATCCATGCTCATCATTGTAGCTCTGTTGAGGTTGTGGAATGCAGAGAGTGAAAAATATTAGCAAAGATGAAAGAGAGAGAGAGAGAAGGAAAGAAAGAGAAGACTTCAAGGAAGACTTCAAGTGAGGGGAGAAAGGGGAAAAATTCCATCAAACGAATCTGATTTGGAAGTAGAGAATAACAGAGATTCACTGCATTTATATCACGTAGAATGATCGTTACAAACCGCAAAAAAGGGTGAATATGTGCAAGAAATAGTTCAAAACCGTAGAAAACAGTGCAAAATTACAAAAAAGAGCAAATGCACGCAAATCAAGGGTGCATGACTCCAAGAAACGGTGAAAAACCGCAGCAAAATTCATCAAAAAAAAACTTTTAATTCACCACCTAGAAGAGGCGAAGATTGTAAAGAAAAAAACAAAGTTAGCACTAGGAATCAAAGTATCTCACAACAAAAACCTTCGAGGCTATTAACGCCAAAAAAACTCATAAATTAAAAAAAAAACCTACTGAGGCAGAAAACAGAAACAACTATAAAAAGATCAAATTTTCACCTTTTCTTCATTTCTAAAGAAAACAATGGAGCCAGAAATTTATCATCAAAATAAAAGATGCAGGGAATGATGGTAAGCCAATTCAGAAAGCTTAGATTTCCAGAAAAGATCAAAACAACCTGCATAAATGTGTGAAATTTTTATTGATAAAAAGGACTGATATGCTAGGAAAAGTTTTGGCAAATCCTAGCTGAGCAGACACACAATTCAGGTGAAAAGGAGCAAGTTTGAAGACGATATGATATTTTCAAGAGAAAAGGCTAAATGAAGAGCTCTCTCATTTCACTCTAAAGTTGAGCCTAAAAACAAGATTATAAGCACATAAAGATTTCTTTAAATTTCCTGCAATTTTAGCGATTTTCTGCTTCTAAAGTTTTTTAATTAGCAAAAAAATCAACATTTTCATAGAAAATTAGGAATGTGTGAGATCTGCCACAGTTTTCAACGCCTTGAAGATACAAATCAAACATCTTCAGTTAGTTGGCTCGCGAAAAATTGCAATTATTGATAGAAGAGGGAATGGGAGACGGGTTTCTAGTCAAAATATTATCAAATCAGGCGTTTTCTGGATAGCAAAATACTTGAAAAAAGAGCAATGAAAAGCACATTTTATACGTTTTCTCAGCCTAAAACTAAAAACAAAATAACTCAGCAAAGTCATAACCATTGTGTGCGAAAGCTCAGATTCCATCCAGTTGCACATATCAAAAACCAGATTTTTTTTCGTGATACGTCACACACTAGAATTTCTAAATGAAATCATCTGCTCAATGCCTATTTTTCTGTGTGTTTGATGCTACCCAACGTACCAGCTATCAACAAAGATTTTTTCATTAACAGAATAGCAGCAGTTTTGAGGAACTTACCGGCGTGTGCGCGAAAAGCGAAACTTGCTATGCTAAAAGCAAGATCTCATTCATAGAAGGAAAATCAGCATATATGCATTTCAAAGCTTAATCAGCAAAAACTCAAGCCACTATTTCCTGAGTTAACATTTCATGAAAAAAAAGCTTTGCAACACACACACACACACACTAAGATCTGCTTGTAACAAAGCAGTAGAGTCTTTTGAAGATTAGCATGTTTTACACCTAGGTTTAAAGCAAAGAAAAACGCATCTACAGCAAGATGGATTTCACATCAAAAAATCAGTGGCGAAGAATTTTCTACCACTGCGGTGTGTGTATTTTAACGGTTTTAGCATTTCATCTTCATTTGGTGATATACCCCGTAGAATAATGTCTGCACACTAAAAATCACTTGAAAACAAGGCTTGCCCATCATGCTGAACGATCTCAAACTTGAAGATACTTCGTACATACAGAAGCAGCACAAAACGCTCCAAAGACTATACTTGAAGCAGAGGCAAATTCTATCGAATTTTTGAAACACTGCTCAAGTGGAGTACATATCACACACACATGTGGATACCACGCACACGTGTGGATATCACACACACACATGTGGATACCACATTTTTAATTCAATTTTTTCTAATTTTTAAACTAAAATTCGCAGGAGTTAATTTAATATCCTCTAATAAAAGCATTTTATTATCAAATCCGTAAAAAAGTTAAAATAAATCATTTTTCATCATCTGAACTATCAGATTCTCCAAAAACTCGTCTTTTTTCAGAAATTCCATTGAAAAAAAACAAACAAAAAGCATCTTTTAAAACGAGTTTTTCCTTGAATACTCCTGTATATTCACCTTATATGAGAGAAATCATAGAATGTTTCACTTCTTTCTGAAGATTTCATAAAGAAGAATTTCAATATATTTAATGGTTACATCTTTTAATTTTTATAAAGTATTTTCATCTTTTTTTTCCAATCATAAAAAATTTTCATTAGTTGAAGATTCTAAAATTCTCCGAATTTTAGGCAAAAAGCCTCTGAAAAAAAGCTTCATGTCATCCCAACCTGGAAACCTATTTGCATTAAACCTCCAAGCAAGCGAAAGCTTCGAATTGGTAGCAAAAGAAACCAAGGCCCAAGCAATTCCACCACGTGATTAGCTAGCGTTTCCATCTTGTGAAACTGTGATGGAGAGTGATGCATATAATAAGACAGCGGATTAGGAACCTGAGAGAGAAGGGAGGTAGAAGGATGAAATGAAAAAAATTCGGCGAAGATGCAATTTTTCGCACACACACTCTTAAAGAAAGGTTTTGATTAGGTGTGAGAAGTGCGTCAACAGTGCCATGACCTCATCTCGTTTGTTTGTGCGTGAAATCGCATATTTTGGGGTCTTTAAAGTCTTGAGAGAACCCGCACATACTCTAGTACCTCCTCAGCAAACTTTTCTTAAAATATAGATATAGAACTACACGAGAAAATATTCATTCTAAAAAGTTTCCTACTATAATCAGAGATAACACACAAGGCAAAGGGAGATACGGAGGACATTCTAGTAAGACTAGGAGAGTGCCAGAATATAAACTGCAAAATTATCCCAACAAGTGATTATTAGAAGACCTTTTCCCTTGTCCCATTTATGCTTCTACTCGTTTAGTGTGTATCTGTGTGTGTGCCGGTATAAAAATCCTCTTTTTAGGGGGTGTTTTCCCCCCACTATTAGCGATACTTTTACATTACCCGCTCAAGAAGAAACTTGAAGTTTACTCCATCAAAACCTATAAAAAACTCGAGCAAATAGCATGCCTTCTCATAAATTTCTCGAAGAGTAAGTAAAAACCACACCCACAGAGGTATAAGCACACCAATATAAGTGTGTTTGTGTGTGTGTCCCTAAAAAAACTAAGCGTACTGGTTGAGTCTCATAGTGGTAATCCATACAGGTTAGATTTATCCAACAAGGATCTCCTCGAATTTTTATAAAGCCAGCTCCAAGCATCAAACGAAAGATTAGCCATCTGTAGCCAAGAATACAAACCCACGGCGGAGCGAATCCGCTAGGAAGCGAATTTAGAGAAAAAACAGGCGTCAAAAAAATACACAGAAAACCAGTTTCTAACAGCTGAGATTCCCATCCAAATCCAAACCAAGTTTGCCCAACATTGACTGAAGAAGAAAAAGAAGAAAATATTTAAGAGGATGTAGAAGGAGAATATTTCCAAAAAGACAAAAAAGAAACGAATATCTATATATGAGGAAGATGAAGAAAAAGCACAGAGCGATCCTTAAAAGTATACATTCAAGAGGGTATTATAGTACACGAAGAACGAGCGAGCAAAATGCCGATGAAAATTGCATAAAAAACAGAAGAAAAAAACAAAAATTGGAAAATTAGGAAAACTATCATGAGCATTTTCACACGGTGTACATACACTGAAAGAGCCAGACTTATGGAACGAGTTAGACACACACGTGGTGCACCCGGGATATTAAAGGTAGTAGCATGCAGGCCCCGAAGCAGATAGAAAAGCTTCGCCAAAATAAACGTAAAAAAAATCTGCATTTATTCGTTGAAGAAGAAGATAATGTCTAATAAGTACCAAGAATACATCAAAAAAGATAGACATATCGGCAGGGTATGTATAATTGTCTCAATAGTTGCAGATAGAAGCAATAGAATATAACTGAGTAGATGTGTATTTTTTGGTTGCGCGTGTGTGATATACAGCTTAACTTATAAGCTTGTTATAATCTTAAACTCAAAAACCATTGCCAAGAATAGCACACATGAAAATGCATATAAAACAATTTGAAGACTGGAAAAAAAGAGTAAAAAATATGCAATAAAGTAGGCAGCAATAAAACATCAGTGGAGCGAGGGACACACACCCAACATATATCAACACACACAAAATACACACCAACACACTCACAGACACGCAGACCCAATACAAATAGCCAACATGAATCAACATACACAAAATACACCCCAAAAACCACAAAATAAACAAAACACACGCACTCACACACAACCAGCACACTTGGCTAACCAATGCTATGATATAAAATCCACAAGGTGGCCATTATAATCATGTTACCCCCTCCATTCCACATTAAAAAAGCGGAAAGTATTAAGCCTATAATAGCAATGCCATCCAGCCAGTAGTCTATTCTATCTTTCGCTCGTGCAAACCACATTAGAGTGGGCACTTTGCGAATGAGATGAAAGGTTCCTCCATTAATTATATTGCGCAAATGATCCAGGTAGATTCTAGAAGAAGAAGAAGCAGAAGAGGAGGAGGAAGAAGAAAAAAGGAGATTTTCGATTAAATGAGTGCAATGAGACGGAGTAATACGCAAATATGTTTAGCAAAAGAGGAAGAGGAGGAAGAAGCAGAAGAGGAAGAGGAGATTTTCGATTAAATGAGTGCAATGAGACGGAGTAATACGAAAATGTGTTTAGCAGAAGAGGAAGATTTTGAAGAAATTTTCAGAAGAAACGCTGCACAAGACAGGTCTGAGTCAAATGTGAGAAAGCTATAGAAAATCACAAAACTCTCGAAAGGTAGATCAACACACCTAGCCGGAAGGAGGCCAGTATCCCCAAAAAGTTGCTTATTTTGCTGAAAAGAGACTAGGAAAGCTACAAAGTATATAAATCCAAGGCTCCTTATAAAAACAATACGAGTCAGCCTGCAAAGTAGAAATGAGTATGAAGAGGGAATTTCACACAAAATGTACTGCTAAATTGAAGGAAAAAACTACAGAGAGCAGCAAAAAAAAGGTTGATATTGGATAGATGCCATTGACGACGTACTTCCCCAGCGAGATACACTTGCTGAAGGTATACACACACTACAGAATTGCATCAAAAAGTAAGTTTCTAGCCAGCAAAATATACTTCCAAATTCTTGTCTCCAGCTTTTCTTAAGAAGCTCACGTAGCCAAACTAAAGATTTATGAGGCGAAAGTTTTTATTTTTTATTGAAATTTTCCTTGATTTGAAGAGCTTTAAGTCTCTAATCCGCAAAGCTTTACTTCACGAATGAATAACCTCAAACTAGGCATTTACTGCTGAAATGCATGAAGACTAGCTTACGAGCGACTCCAGAGAACTCTGCTGCATCCTTTTCATGCATAAAGGCTTAAAACTTGATAAAATTACAAGAAGAGGAAATAAAATAAAACTTTCACGATAAAAGAAAAATTTCATCTCTCACTGCCGTAAGATGAAACAGATGGATTCATACACAGAAAACTTGGGAGCTGCTAGCTAGCTTAGACTCTAGACTGATAAGCTCAACCAGGCAGTTATTGCCCTAGTTTCCAGCAAAACTTTCGGTAGACTCATCCTCTCAACTCAAGCTATTTAATACGAGTTTTTCACGCAAAAAAAAAGTTACGCAGCTAAAAAACTGCTATGTGCAGCAAGGTGATACCCGTTTGTTTGATCATAAAATATCAAAGATATTTTTTTAAAAAGAAGCAGAAAGTGTGAAACGGGAGGAGCTTTTAATGTATTCAACCTTACAAGGATAATATCAAGGCTGTTGGTAAACAACTGCAGCCGTCTAAAAACGCTAGAAGGCAAAAAAATGGCGATAATTTTATCCTTAAACTTATAGCCAGAAAGCATCACAAGCAAGCTTGTGAGCTTAGCAATGCAAGGTGATTACCAGTAAGAATGCTCAGGGGCTGATACTCCAAATCGCAATAGTTGAATTATAGCTGAAATTATTAAGCAAGTAATAGTGTAGGAGGGAATGAATTTCGCAAGAACAGGGGAAGCTCTCAGCATCGACCTAATTTGCCTGCTTCCCAGTAATTGATCCAAGTCATTTTTCAAGGTTTCAATCATCATTAGTGTGTTGAAGTAACTGCAGGCATACAGAAGGGAGCACTTAAAGTTTCCCGTTATAGTTTGAAGGAGTTTGTAGAAAGCGATAAATAGATTTGTGAAGATTGTTGGTTTCTAGATACTCACAATATCCAAAGTGCCTTATTGTATGAACTGAGGGTTTTTTGGATTTTTTCATTTGAACTGCTATATTGTACACACTGCTTCTTTTGTATATATTCAAAAAGAATAATCTGCCAGATACATGAAATACCATGATTTTCTCAGAAAAAACATCCGCAAGACTAAATAGGCGTAGAAATAGGAAAAAAATAACCAAAAATTTCCCAAACTAGCTGTAAAACGCTAAAAGATCAGATTCTGTGAGTTTAAAGAGCAAGAGGGTAATCTGATTGATTAGCTTCCTTAATTATTCCAGCTTTTCGATTAAGTTCCATTCTTATTCAAAAGATCCACAATTTCCCATGTATCATAGGGGAACCAATTAATTCATCTCTAATAAATCTCTTCAAAAATGATAAAAAGAAAAAACTTATTGCCAAAAGTTGCTAGAGTCTCGCTAATTTTGCGCGCTCTAATTACTTTTGATCTTTTTCACATATTTTACGATTTTTTATCCAGTTTATTCGAAAATCTAAAACAGTTTCAGTATCAGTATTTATAGTGAAAGACTATACGCAATTGTCAGCTAATTAAGAGCTTTTTTATACGAAGTATAATTCTTATTCCAATTATCATTATTCACTACATCGTATTTTATCGACACAAAAGCTGCAGAGATATTAGAAGAGGGACTTCTAGGCAACTTTTGCATGCTCTTTTTCACCATTAGAATAGACAGATTTCTTCACTAAATCGCTCGACAGAGATAGGAAATTGTTATTTTCCTTCTGTCATTATCCTTATTTTCTTCCAAAAAAAATGGTGAAAAACATGCTCTTCCTAATCTAAATGATAACTATCCTCAGCCAACAAGTTTTTCATAAAAAATTATACGTTCCAATAATCTATTCACCGCATAATACACCTGCTCATAATCTCCACGCTGATTTTGAGCAAATTTGCAAAGAGCAGGATTCGCAAAAAGTGCACACTGGGGGAGTCTCCTTTAGTTATTCTGCTTCAAGACATGCATCCGGCTGCTTCACAGCTATGAAGTACTTTGTAGTCGTGACGCATGTCTTTCATGACATCTATGAGTTTAGAGATAAATATCCTGGACTTTAAAGATAGTACTGAAAATGGTTGCTTTTTCAAGCAGTTAGACACTTTCTCTTTTTTTTCTACTCATAATGAGGACTAGGAGCTGTTTAAAACCTCGAACACTAAGCTTCGCCTCGTAGCTGTAAAGAGTAGGAACCTGCTGATTTTTTCCCGAATAAATTGATGTTCATTATGTCTACATTTATCCCTGTCACGGCAAGCGTCTTTAGGAAAAATGCTTACGCCGAAAGCAAGACGAGGTTTTCACTTGGTTTCATGAGGCTTTGGGAGGCTAGCAAAGAACAACAGCAGTAGGTGACATGCAGCTTGTCTTGTCCAAAGGGAGCCGCCTGGCTACAATATCTTGCCTGCGGCTACTAGTTACATGAGGTAACTTGAGACTTCCGTACGGGTGTGTGCAGGGGCTGAATCTTTTTTGGAGCGGTGTGTGTTGCTTTGGTATAAGCAAACGCACCTTTCTTGTGATGTTTTTCTGATGCAAATCAACATTGGAGAATAATACTATCTATATTCGGGTTGGTGTTTATTTGTGTTGCTAGTGTTGCTGTTGTGTTTATGTGTTGCTAGTGTTGCTCTTGGGTTTGTGTGTGTTGCTAGTATGCCTGTTAGGTTGCTATTTCTAAAGCCACTAATCTGCCTGTTACATTGCTATCTCTAAGATCGCTATTATGTTGCTCTTCGCTGCCCGCTGCCTACTGCCTTGCAGGAACCTTGTTATTCTTGCCGGAACCAGTCATGGGGTTTAACGAGGCCCCATTTGCTACCCTCTTTTGGTACACACTGATTCACATGACTAGCATATATATAGTGCTAGGAGTAACGCATGAAAATTCACGACAGTTTGGGCAACAGGCTATAGACAACACAATAGAACCCCAAACTGCGACACGAAACTACCAAATCAAATTTTACCAGAACAAGTGGCTACATGAAAATGTAGTTTTTATTACTCGAGCCTTCAGGTCTCACTCTAGGTACCTTCGCTTAAGGTAAGAGATACTCAAATTAGAGTATACAAATAAAAGAGGCTAAACATCATTTTGTCTGAAAGCACCAATGGCTTCTACTATGGTATTATAGCTCCTAGTCAAAACACAATTGTAGATTCAACTTTCATCTATCAAAATATCATCCAGTGGTGACGCCAGAATATTTCGCCGCTGACATTACAAAAAATATAACTATGGCTAATTAAAATAAGAAATTTCAGCCACTTGACACTTTTTTAAATTGTATCATTTTTTGGAAATTTGTTTAAAATAAGAAATGCAGCTGCTTTCTTCCTCATAAATTCCGTAATTTTCTGTGAAAGCCTTAAAAACAACATGACTCACAGCAAAAGCCGATAAGGGTCGTGTTTGAAGCCATAAATCTAACTAGTGCTATTCAGTTCTACTACTCTGCAGATTAGCTTAGTGCTTCAAGCTCAGCCCTAATTATATCATTGCAAATTGTTCCTACAGCATTAGTACCTCTCGATCAGTAAAAAATAGAAAAGCAAACTAAAAAGTGCTTAACACTTAAGCAGAAACAATACCATCTAACTAGAGAGTGTTAAATGCAATTATTTCTAGTGAGTTTTGACTACTGCTTGACTACAGCCGAGATAATAGTATATTTTCTAGGCAAAATAAGAAAACTTCAGAATCCCATTGCAGTTTGGACTATCAGCACGCTTCTCAGAGCCAGAATAGCTCTTGCAACTGAAGACATTACTCACCGTATTTTCACTCACTCTCTACTACTCACATACATATATATATAGACTCACTCTCTACTACTCACACATTACCTCTTTTACCTACCTACCCCCAAATATCACAACAATTGAGTTGTTTAAGTTTCATCAGAAATGTAGCGCTTCCATGTATTTCTGCTGAGACTTTAAAAAGGATTTAATCTATCAATCATGGCACGTCCGATACACTCGCTTTATCTAGCAAGATCCAGGCTAGGTTCCAGCTAGATATAGTAGGGGGTCCAAGGTAAAGCAAAGGTAGATGCTAGTTTCCCAGCTGTTTCAGATCAGCTTTAGTGCTGCCTATGCACCGGCCTAATTTATAGCTTAAGCTAGTCTCCACCCTTTATACCCAGCAAAATGTAAAAGGGTTAGGATTGCTCTTAATACCAACATTTTTACAGAAAATGAAAACGGTAAAGTTCAAGACTCGAAGATCAAGTCCCTTTAAAACGGTTACTAGGCATAACAAAAAAAAATTTCAACCCATAATATAAAGAGATAAGGCTTATATGGCAGTATTCCAATATTTTAAAAGCACCAGGTATACAGTAAAGCAGTGTGATTTAAGCGTTTACGGCCTGGAACACCAAATGTATACAAAACACTATATAGAGAAGTTCAAAACAAATAGCTGCCAAAAACTTGAAAGTAGCCTTTCCTGGGGAGTAAAAAGGTGGGAAATACCACACACACAAATGCCTGGTGTAACTTGCAGAAAGAAAAGTTTTTCTCGGTAAAAAGCAAGGAATTAATAAGCCTGCTTTTTTCCAGGAGAATTTTGCGTAGAATTCAGCAGGTATCCGAGCTTCTTTTCGTATGAAGTGCTCCATTGCGCACATATAGGTGCTAGCTTTTTAAAGTAATCTGTTAGCTGTTTCTTTAACTCGTTTATCCCAGCACCGGTATACGCAGAAAATATAGTGAATGGGAATATATCATGCGAAAATTTTTCCTGAATTTTAGGCAACAAGCAGTGCAAAACTAATGAAAAATTTTATTTTCTAGAAAAATTTTAGGCGAAAAAAAAGCCTCTAATATCAAGACTAAGCTCCGACGTCAATTCTGAAGATCTTGACGAGCAGCAGCTAAGTTCGGTGTAAAAAAATTGAAGAAAATGCTCACCAGGCTGACCTGAAATTTTCCTCAAAAGACACTGAATAATTTGGTAGCACGCGGGGTGTATAGTGTGTGAAGCTAGAAGTTTGATTACATGAACATAGACGTGATAAACCCAGTATTTAGCAATAAAAAAAAGAGTTTGAAGAAGCAAACTTCACACTGACTAATTGAGGCTAAAATTCACACTCACTGATTGAGGCTAAAGCAGTACACTCACTGCGGCTAAACTCACACACACAATCAAAGAGTTTCACTTGCCGCCAAAAATAGCCAGTAATTTTAAGCTCATATTCAGTAGCTGCAATTGAAAACTGCATAATAATATGTGGCCAAGTCGTTTTAGGCATTTATATACAACTAAACCTTGGGAATAAGCATCACACATGCCTCAAGCGTAACTCAGTTACACACGCAGAGATCCTGCCATAATCGTAACTATAGTTTTAACGGCTATGCTCCAACTTCATTAGGTATATATAATGCAAATTAGATCCGAAATAATGGCATATTACGCTTACCAGAGTATTCAAAGCTTCATCAAATAGGAATAAATCGCCTTTCGTGAAGACATCTACCCTAGAATAATTGTGGGGAAGAAAAAAAACAAGAAAATTTTTTGCTGTGATTAGTAGCATGCTATGCAGTCGTTTCTGCAGGCGAAGTTATTCCACATAAAATTGCAGAACAAGTGCATCACACAAACAGAAGTTTCTGCCCATATCAGTATAGCTTCTGACTACCCTTCAATGGAGGGCATGAAAAAGCTCCTTTTACCATGTGGGTGTAGCTATGCTGCCGATTCCCATAACAAAACGTCTTTATTATACAGCAAAAACAAAATCTTCTGCAGAGTCAGACTCGGGTAAAGAAACGCAAGATTGCTCAATTTAAATTGACTTTCTTCTATGCATACACAGAAAGAAAAGGAACACTCTAAAATGAAGGGGACCTAGTGCGATACTTTGTTTTCATAGAAACGAAGCGAGTTAGTAGCCAGAATACAAACAAAAACCTAATGAAAAGCAAAGCTATAAAGCTCGGAATATACATAAACAAGAGAACTCCTAAAACAATCGCTAAATACTTCACATTTCGATAGTTTAATTCAGTTACTGAGAGCAAAAAAAATTTCTCAAAAGAGCTTTTGTGTACCACGGCCTGCTCGGAAATCTTTCCCTCAGTTTACGTCGTAAATCCAGCTGTTCATGCATAAAAGTGGGGTTTTCCTCCGCTATTGATACATCGATGCAATATATTACTGCTGAAGGGAGGGTCTTCAATGAAATGTACTGCATGGAAAGAGAGATTTAAGTTGAACAATGCTTTATAATAACTACAAAATATAAAAAATAACGACATTAAAACTCAGCCGCCTTCCAAAGGCGGAAAATAAACCTTTGTAATTCCCTTAAATATGCCAAAGATGCAGTAAAAACAAAGAAAATTAATGCTTTAGCACAAAACTCCACTCTAAACAGCTGTTGAAAAGAACCAAATTCAAGTTATGAGATATATTCCCGAAGTATTCAAAAGAGCCGAATAAAAGCACATTAGGAGGGGTTTATAAGAACAGCTATTCCCTGAAAAAAAAGCATCTTTCAAAATGAAATAACGAAAAAATAGAGGCAAAAAAGCAGAAAAAACTGTGAATTTCAGGACTTACATATCTCACACAATAAGTAAGGACGATATCGAAGAGGCTCATAAATCCTGAAATTTTTCAGCTTCATTCTAACCCTTTTATATCTTATTAACTGCCATTTTTCGCACACAAAAAATTTTCCCATAGCAACTTACAGTTAAAGACTCTAAAGATGGTAATCTTTCATGATTCTTCAGGTCAGTCATCCCAGGTGTATCGATCAGCTGCAATACAAAAAATATTCCATTTTTGATTTGATATACAAATATAGCCAAATTTTTTTTTTCCTAAAAAATCATTTTCATATTATAGCAGTTTCACATCAGATAAATCATTTAACAGAGGATCATTACAGGAAGCATTAAATGTCCAGTGTTTCATACAGCAGTTAAAAGCATTATATCTAAACCAAAAATTAGTTTAAATAGTTAAAATTTAAATCACCAAGTCTTTATAAAATTCTCGATAAATTTATCATCAAAGATTATATCATTAGCATTGAATTCATCATAATGCAAAGCATTGAAAAAGGCCGCAATTTCAGTGGAAAACTCATCAAAAGAAGTAAAAAACAGCAGTTAATTCTTAAACAGTCATGTCGAAAATATACGAAAATGAAGAGAAAAAAACAATTTTAAGAGAATATTTACGTGGAAGTTGACTTTATATAATTAAAAAGCGTTTAATTGCAGCAGCAAAGTGAAGATAAAGCAAAAATGCATTGTTTAAAGCAAGGCGGATTTCCTCCGTAACTTAAGAAAATATTCGAACACATGCTATAGTCTGCAGAAAAATTGGGATATACTAATTTCGAGCAAACCCTGCTTCGAGAGGATTGTTTTAAAAAGAATTTTATCAGAGAATATTCAACTCAAAGGCATAGGATTTAAACGAAAAATGAGCCCAAGGAAGAGTGTTTTATAGGCAAACACACACACAAAAAGTTGGTGTGAAAGTAAGCTAAATAATGTGTCTATCAGACGTGTGGACAGGTAGCCCAATAGCAGTTTTCCACAATAGAGGAAATGCGTACAGTTTAAAAATCACTTTTTAGGGTACAATTGAACAAAAAACAGCTTATATTTGCAGTGAATGTATAGAGAAATTGAGGAAGTAGAAAAAAAGCTGAAAAAACACTTTAGAAAACAAAAAATATCCAAACGTAATAAAGTTAAATGCATAATTAAAAATCAGTTTGCCAGTGTGCATTGGTGGTAAGAAAAATAGTATGCTTGCTCGAAAAACCTAGAGGAAGAACATCTTCAGCTAATGGAAAAAATAGCGCAGAAATCTGAAGGATTGAACCACAGCAATCAATTTTCAGCCTTCTTGCATCAAATAGCAGTTTCTACCAAAGAAAACTAATCAAAAGAGGGCAGAGACTGCAAATTCAATACAGCAAGTTGCCTATAAAACTTGCACTCTGAATAAATTTTGGAGCACCTTAAAGTGTGCAAGAAAACGAGGTTCAGAGTAGATCTTATCAATATATATACTAAGAATAGCAGATTGGTAAATTAGTCTTTTGGTAACGAGTAAAAGCAAAAGAAGCAAATGATTTTGCTTATTCTAAACTAAGTCGAATCGTCGGAGAGCAATTCAAAAGACGCAACCCACCTGCCCTAGTATTATGTTGGATTTAATTGTAGTTTCCTTAGCCAAAAACTTTCCAGCATGAAGACTCGTCGTAGTGAAAGAATATGGTGCTGCCTTCCCTACTGCTGCTTCCGCAAGAAAGTTAAATACCGAAGTCTTACCTACATTGGGTGAGCCTACTATACATGCCGTAGGGATAAACGGATTTATTTTTTCTGTTGCTCGAACTATAAGCTCTTGCATTTCCCTGAAATCGTTTATGGCTCTAGTATTATTCTTGATTATCCCATTAATCTCAGACACGCTGTCAGCATAAATCTGAAAATCATAGTAAGAGAAGTAAATAGAGTTTTTTCAGATCAATTTACAGCCTATATTAGCTGTTTTAAAAGGCATATATTCTATAACCAAAAATAGAGGAGTGGAATTAACAGATTTTAGGCTAAGTAAGGAAAAAAAAGCCGTATAATTCCATAAATAAGCAGGGCAAAACATGAAAAAAAAAAAAAATTAGTCCAATAAAAGATCAGGAAGAAGTGAGCCATTGGCCTCCTATTGAGATGAACCTGGTATACCCACTGCTTCGCACGCTTCAGTTAATATAATACCCTAGCTGAAATCTCGGATGAATGGGGCTTAAAGTATACTTTAAAGAATTTCTTTGTTTAAACCAAGAATATTTTTGATATCTGTTTATTACAGGCATTCCATACTATATTCGTTTTCTCTATATCTGAATCAGATTCATCAATTATAATTCAAATATTAAGCATACCAAATGCTAATTTAGTAAGCATATTGAATTCTTTTTAACGTTCTCTTCTATTAAAATTGTTTTTATGGCTGATTCAAGGCGTGTTATACCTTGAGCGATTATATTCCCTACGTTTATCAAGTCTCTTTCTCCTTTATAAAGTTCAAAAAAACACGGCGGATATCATACATTCAGGCATATCAGAGCCAATAAACGCACCTGTAAAACTTCATCTCGTCTATTGCAGCAGGCAGCCATTCTAGACATTCGCTTTCCTAAAGTTAAGTTACGGAAAATTGCACTTTCGTCAATGTGAAAGAATCAAAGGAATTAGTTACCCAATTTTGACGAGTGACTAAAAGATATAGGGGCTACTTATAGTTCAAAGAAAAACGAGTATATAGTCTATAAAAATAGCGAAATCTATGGTAAACTTTCTCCAATTTCCTTAACGAAGTGTTATAAGTCAAAATTTTTATACAGCATATGATTATTGATCGAAAAAAATAAGATCTGTACCTATTTCTTTGTTATATTTCTACCAGAATGCAGTGTCATCTACTTGGATGTGAAAAATGCAAAAAGGACGCCCTGCTTAAATATGGGCTAGTGAAATCCCTTACTTGAGAGTACATCCATTATGCAATGATAAGAGAATAATAACCGCTGAAAAAATATAGTTTCAAAGGTGATTGAATTTCTTTAAAGAGAAAAGCTACTTTTTCTTATAAAGTAACATACTTCCAAATCAGCAATAAGTTTTAGCGAAGTGCTGACCTTGCGCTCAAAACTTCTAACCGCGGAATACGGCACAAAAAATTCTCGAAAAAATTAAATTGTAAACCTGTAGATAATACAGCCTTAGCAACTTCGTGCAATCGTAGACTTTGGCCCATCATAGTTTCACTCAGTATACCCTCTCTTTTTAGCACCTCAGCTTTGCTTCTAATTAGTAAGAGGGTGAATACTGGTATCTTCAAACGTTCAAAGCGAAGAAAGGGTTTGCAAGCAAGATCTAACTTCCTAGACACCGTTGTTGCAGTTAACTGCACCTGTACAGCCACCTTTTTGCAGAATTGCTTCCCTAAATTAGTCTTAGCTCTATCTAAAGCCCTTCTTTCCGGAAAAGAAGAGCTTCGCTCTGGTTTTATTTTCTTTTTGAGCACATAAAGCTCGTGAGGGGGAGGACAAATTGGGAATATCTTGCCCTGAAGATTCCATTTCATGATATAAGCACTTGAGCTTTCATGGGTTAACCCCGAGCCGAAATGAACTATCCATACCAAGTTCAAAAAAATCGAGATAACATAGTACTTTATGATTCTTTGGCTGAAAGAACACCACCACGGCTCCATTGCAAGATTTATGGCTACCAGAATTAACAAAGACTTGGGAGTATGTAATCTGGGTGACAATTGCTGGACTAATGGCGCCGGTAATGGAGCCACAAGGGTATCACAGCGCCATTAATTGAACTTCTTTCTTGGCAGCCATATTCTAGACTAATAATTCTGCATTATAGTACTATAACGCCGCTTTTGGTACAAGATGAATCCATCATTTACTTATAAGGGACATCAGTTTATTATCGGCGAGACATATAGCCTGCAAGTGTTTATGTACAGCAAAAAACTCATATGTTATGCCAAGTATTATTCTGGGCGATAATTTTGAATCATATATGTGTACGAAGCTTTTTGAAAATTCGCGAGAACCAGCTTTGATCTGAGTATCGAATGATGACCGAAACGCCAAGAATTCCAGAGTAGAAACAAAATATTAAAACTTTTCCCTATAAAAATTCTCAGGAACTGCTCTGCTTCAAATATAGCAACGGTACACACGTGGCAATTTAAAAATACGGAAATGCAGCAGGAAAAACAAGTAAAACTAAGCTCAACAAAACAGTTTTAGTTTCTAGGCAATACATTGAAACCGTAAGGCAATGCACTTGTGAAGAAGACTATTCCAGCGAATATCATCCCCATTTGAAAAAACAAATTCAATCTATGCGACACGAGGAGGGTTATGAGAAAAAATTTGAGCGCTCAGCAATCATCCTTGTGGTGGAAGAAATAGTATACAGCCTATATTTTCCATGAAACTTGAAAAAATTCGAACGAACACTGATTCTTCGCAAGACCTTTCGGTTTCATATTATACATTAAAAACGTAGCATACAGACTTTCTCCATGCTGAAAAGCATAAAAATGAGGGCCTTTTCCCATTTAAAAAGCGCGACATATATCTTACCTCTCAGACTGGGAATCGCAAAATTAATTCGAGTACTTATTCCTTTGGATTTTACCCATGCAAAAATGTTTTCGTTAAGCAGGATCTACACAGAACAAAGCTCAATCTAAATGCCGATGTATAGGGCGCAGAATTATGTGATCATTAGCAGCTAGCCGCTGAGAAATTTCTTTGGGGCATCACGTAAGCTAGTGTAACCTTTTTCCGAGAGGCTAAAATAAGAGGGAAATTTTATTTTTCCCATCCAAAATATATCTGCCTGCCTTGAAAGATTGTACGATTAATAAAGGACCAAAATTGATGCTTTTGTACTAGTGGGTGTGGCACTAATAATACATGAAAAGCTTCACAAAAGCAAAGCTGTTTGCAAGAATGCTCCAGCAGCTGAGCAACTTCTTCTAAAGGTGAAGAGAGCAAGTTCCAAGGTCATTTCAGATGGCTAAATCTCTGTTGCATGATGTCTTCACAAGCTTACACTATCTTGAAGAATGTGCTGAGATCTTTAGTCAATTTGTTCCTGATTACATGCGATAATAGTATGCTGATGCGCAATGGTATGGCATATCCCCCATACAGCTCCAAACATTCGATTAAGCCAGAAAATCTTCTACTGTTTCTGAAAGGTACATTGGCTTTTTATTCAGCTAGCTTCATGTGCCCCTACGATGACATGGGAGCACAAAATGGGAAGCTATTCTCCTTCCTTTTTTATAATATTCGCCTTCTTAACGAAGGCAATGCGTAGCAGGGATAAAAGCTCCATTCGAACTTCTTAAAGGAAAACACAGCAAAATTTAGAGTTTTACTAAGCTATTGGCGTCTTAAAGCGGCCCAAAATATTTGACTTTATTCGGCTGGAACTGAGCAACTCAAGCTCAGATACAGCGACCGAAATGGGAGAAGAATTTCCAACAATTTAATCTAGCACGCCACGTGTTAGCGATGGTGATCAGCGGCATTTGCAGCGTGAGATAAAGAAGCTGAATTTTTTTGGAGGGCGGTAGCTTTCCATGATAAGTAATAGACAGATTTTCACTAAAATCCCAGACTAGTACTGGGAAAAGTTGTTCACTAAAATCCCACGTATTGGCATACACAGCGGCGGGCGAAAGAGCAGTGGCTATACACAATGCTTGCAAGCTAGAGGAATAGATTGATACTATTCTGGATGTTATCGAGTCAGCAAAATACAGAGGGAGAATGTCACGTGAGCTCAAACCAATACACTCAAATTTGAAAGAAGTCTCCTCTTCATAGACTGAGTGCTAAAGAATGGAAAGCAAGGAATTTACAAAACTTTGACGGAATATAGCGGGTGTTTTCTGGGTGAATTTAACAGGTACAAATTGATCGCACAAAATAATGCCTCTCACGTAAAGACCATGGAATACACTCTGGTTCTTGCAACTGACGCACGAGTTGAAATCTTGTGCTGTTATCGGCAGAAGCATAAAAAATTTACTAACCGGTATTAGATGTAGTGTTTTACATAAAATTGCTTACCAAACTAATACAGTTTGCCGCTTGTGCCGAGAATTCTTGATAAATATAAACTGCTCTTTTTAAAATCGTATCAAAATCCTTGAAATATAGTGAGAGGTATTACATTAGCTGCTCCCACAAAATAGTATGAGATCTAAGATGATGAAACTGACTTTAGACGAAACAGTTGAAGACTTGTGGCTTTTTTTCTAGCAATTACATATTTAAATGTATTCAGTTGAATAACCGTAGTGAAACTAAGCTTTTCTCCAATTTTTATTATAATCTCTATTCCCCGATGGAACTCTGCTAGGGCATACCAAGCATTCCTCGAGGATATTTAGGGGGTGCTTGGAAGTGTGCATATAGAATCTATGGCAATTAGTGTAAATTAAAGGTCATAAACTCTACTGTAGGTTTCAATGCATTCATAGCAGAACCAATACTTATCCCTGAAAACCTGACATAGCCCATTGTTAGCACGCACCAATTTCGACCTAAGATTTCACGCAGGCAAAAAGAATTTCTGTATACAAATTTAAAAATAGTCATGGGATAACTTGTTTATATACTTTGTGGTGTCTTGTTGATTTACGGGGTAAGTAAGGCCTCCTTTCTATATTAACGTATAATCTGATAGAGAAGCATCCTTACTAATGCTTCTCGGCCTAATGGTTGTTAGGCTATGCCTATCAGGATTTTAGATATGATGAATAAAACTCTCAAATTTGAAGTTAAATCGAAGTTGGCCCCAGCGAATTCTTCTTATGTTATAAGGTGTTTGAAACTGTTTGGAGTTTTCCACAAGCATTACTAACAAGGTAAAACTTTCGCTGATTCTCCAAAGTCGTAAGAGTTCTTTCATGGAAATCAACTTCATTCTTTGAATAGATATCGAAGCAGATATACGAATCAACGGGTGCTGGGTTCAGAGCTGGTACCTGCTGCTGATTCTTCTTTGAGCTTACAACAATCTCATACCAAGAATCGTCCCCTTTAAAAACATTTCTTAAGCCTCTTTCCACTATTCTAGGTATACTCACACGAGTGAAAAAGCTCCAAACACTAGCTAGCTGTACTCTTTAATATTTCGGAAAACTTGTAGAATCACGGTATCAAGCCAGTCGGTTTTTCAAGCACTACTGAATAAGTAAAGCACTATTACCACTTAAATTTCAGCTTTCTATATTTTCTGTCCTGAGGTTACCTCATGTCACTCTAACCTTGAGTTGTTAATGTTCTTTACTTGGAAAAAGCGCAACCTTTACAGACGAAATCCTTTAAAAACAAGAGCTACCTGGCGAAGCATCCTGCAAACTGTTGCAGTGAACAAGCACCGTTTTGACGTAGAAGCATATAGCGAGGCTAGCTTTGTATATTGAGTTATTTCATGCTGCCATGGCTTATACTTTTTACTAGGAACAATATAGCTAAATATGGTTATTGGAAGCATGCAGAAACGGGGTTCCTCCCCTCAGTTACGGGTGCTTGCTACATTCCTCAGGTGCGCAACTTGATCAGCCACACTAGATAACTCTTCTAATGTTTCTAATATAAATTTGAAATGGCTCCTCGTAAACAGTAAAGTGAATCAGCCAAATTTGCTTACTGCACATTACCTTGCCAATAATTCAGCAAAATCACTGCAAATTACCTTGGAATATTCTTCATGTGAGCGTCGAAGAGTAAAAAGTTTCTGCGAAATTGCTGTTTTGAAAGACGGATGCATTCGGTCGTTGGTTGCCACTCAAACGAAAAGACTAACTTACAGCTCTGGTTTAGCATTAACTTTCTGGATCTAATACATTATTTATATAAAAGACACTACTTGAATGTCCAGTAGAAGTAACAATGTACTGATCACTGCAAATAAACATCATATATTGGCTACTTCTCACTATATAGAAATATTGGTAAAGTAGGCTATAAACTGTACCAACTTGGTATAACAGCAAACTAGTTTCTTGCAACAAAAAGAAAGCTGCTAACCTTGAAAACATTATAATCTTGATTACACTCAAAGTATGGATATCGCATTAGTTTTAGCGCCTCACGTAAAAATAACCGCATAATCCTCATTTAGCACGGGGGATAACTGGCCATGTGCAACAATAAATAGGAAGGAAGCAAATTCAGCCCTTGCAGTGCTTCAGAGTGACCTAAAGAGCTTTTTTAGTTTGAACTGATTATTTGCTTTGACATCAGTCAAAAGGCTTGAAATTATATCAACCACACAACTTTAAATAGTACCTAGATTATCCGCACTTCAGATGACATCCAAAATCTTCATTTCATCAGCGGCTGAGCAACCAAAAATATCGCACAAGCCTAATTCCTAAGGAATATCAAATTTACTAAGCATCGACCATTGAGAACTCTATATTTTGCAAAGAATAAACTCATTTCAGCGAAAATTTCAGACTACAGCTATACCCTTAGAACATTGGGTACTCTCTTTTTCAACGCTCAAACAATCCTTTGCTAGTGGTGTGTAAATTGCGGCTCCATTTTAAAATTTGAAGCCTTTCAAAAATTATTAATTGTACAGAAAATAAAAAACTTTAAAAAGAATAACATTTATTGTCTTAATATTAGCCTTCGAGTAGCGGTTGAAAGCACTAGCCTATTACCAGTATAGAGAAAGGCATACTCCACACGTGAATTCATTACTTATGCCTAAACAGAAACAAATTTTTTCTGCATCAAAATATCATGGCTTATATTTCTGTAAATTCGCCAATATAGCAACGATTGGCAAAATAGGAATCAAAAAAGCAGGATGCAAAACATTGGCGGCAGTACCCCTATAATGAAGCAAAGTATGAGCACCAATATTACTCCCTTTCACGCAATACACTTACACTTCCTGCCCCACCTCAAGGCTCAATCACTAAACTTGGTCTCTACCAAGCAAGTTACCAGAGCCTCTAAGTTTGATATTAGCTCACAAATAAGCAGATGAAGCAAACAAGAGGTGTGTTCAAAAGTAAACATACGAATACAGGAAATTAAAACCCCTGCACCCTATAGCATTGTCACAAAAGTGTAATCCCAGCATGCCATGAGGGCAATTTAACCAGAAAAACCAGCCCTCCAACTTTCGTTATTTCAAGCGTTTTATACGGTAGATGTTGACAATTCTAAGCAAATTTCATGGTTTTCAGTTCAGCGTTTTTCCTCGCTTTGGGATCATAGAACAAAACCACGCCTTATGGATTTTGAAATTCACTAAAAATCTTTTAACTTTAAAATAGGATCAAGAAGTTTGCATTGATTAGCTTCTGGTCTAGTCGTATGTTTTGGGGGGTCAGATATACTTTCCTTCAGTTTTTCTCGTGTTCTCGAAAACACAAAATATTTTTGGAACCTGGCAGAAAAAGTAGAAATCTGCCCTTTTAATAGCTGCACTCGTATATTAACGCTAATACTGCCAAGGAAGAGGTAGGAGAAACAAAAGCTACTTCTCGCTTCCCAAAAATACAATATGGTTCCTAAGCGTGGCATCAATGGCAAAGTCAATTTGGTAACAAGTCTTATCAAGCACAAGATTCCCCTGTATTTAAATGAAGAAGATAAGTCTAGTGGAAAATAGCATATAAGCATTGGGAGACCTCCGCAAACCAAAAAAAAATAGATAATGTTCGTCTGGAGCTGACCCCAATTTAGTGCATATAAAAACTAAATTGAACCATCCATAGAAGCAAAGTCCTTACAATTTATGAACTGAATGCATAGCACGACGGATGACTTCGTCATCACTAAACTGATAGGTAGAGAATCTCTGGGATTAAGACTTCTGATATAAAATTTAGCACTTGCTACTCTTCAAAAAAGTTAGATAGTTCGCAGCTGACAGGGGGAAATTTGAGAAGAGGAAGGAAATTATTGCGTTCACCACAAGTACAGCTTGAATAAGCACAATTGACAAGACCTGCCAGAAAAATGGCAGTAAAAGTGCAAGATACCCACAATAATTAGAAAAGGTAGCTTATCATGAAGGAGCTAAAATTACAAGTTTCTGCCGCTCATAACAAGATATCATCTAGTTTCTTTTGTATATTTGAGGACTAAATTCGCCATCAAACTCTAAAAGTCCATTAACCTCAGAGAAAATCGTTATTTATGAAAACGGCCATTTTACCACTATTTTATTTAGTAGCTTAATTGATCTCATAGAGGAACCTTCATAGCATAAGAGCGTGTATAATTGACAAGCGTACGCATGAGTGAGAATGCACACTCTTACTATACGTAAACAAGGAGCTCACAGACCGAATCTACGATTTCAAATTGCCCAAAATAGCTGAAAAAATTATGTCATACGGAAAGTATGATAAGCACCAACTCCTGCCCACTAAGGATTGGTATGAACGAATGGCGGCAAAGAAATAAAATTCTGGAAACGGCTTACAGTAAGGGCTACATCTCTACAATTTGGGCGCAGCCAGCTTTGTTATGGTCTTCAAACATACTTTTCCATGCAATATCAAACTGCCCAAAGTAACAAGAGTATCAGCTCTGCATCATTCTTTTACGCGGAAAAATGGAGCAGAAACAGAAAAAACCGGATTTCAGCAAAAAAACAATGATACTAATTAAATAAACAGCATTAAAAAACATGTTTTACTATTTAATTGGGAGAAAACTTGAAGTATACACATGTGATATCTTCTTGTTTAGATAAAAAACACTTGGAGATATGCTGCTGACCTTTATTGTTACAAAATTTTCAGCTAATATCCTGCAACCTATAATAAACTTCCTATATAGATTATCAACAATTTTCATATACAGCACAATACTTTTACCTTACCACACTGAGTGTAAAGCAGTGATTAAACCTTCATAGGAGGCACACACATCATGATATTTAGCAAGCATCATGATGAAGGGTGATACTCCTAATGTTTCTGATTAAGGTAAAACAAAGTAGAGCAACACAAGTGCAAGTCATTTCCAGTCGTTCGAAAAACTCACGAAAAAGGTAAAAAAAAATCTGGATTTACAGTCATCCATATAATAATCAGCGTGGCAAGACTCACTGCCAAAGGCCGCAGATTATCATCAGATTGCTCAAGTAACTACAAATTACGCCTTCTACGTAGAGGCAACACGGAGACGTAGTCCAGAAAAAATCTGTGAAGAAACACAGCCATTTGGATAGTGGTGTATATACATTGCTTTTCTACAGGCAATTATGCAGCGTGGTAAAAGGCATGAAAAAAATGGTATTGAGGGCCCATTTCATCATTATTGTAAGACAGGCACCACACTTACCGTATCTTTAATTAGCAGAAAGCCTGAAAGTCCATAAATTCTAGGAAATCCTCAGAGAGCAAACCATATATTAGAATCTAAGAAATTTTATGCCGCCACAAATGGTAATTCCAATAGCCAATGCAACAAAAATAGCCACCAAATACACCGTAACATCATTTTTTACTGCCCCATCTCTGCAGGTTCTTCACTCCTTTAATCCTACCCGACCTGCCCTTTCCTCCAAACTTTTGCAGCCTCTTCTTCTTGCAAGAATCATTTGTGTAAAACATTGAATCGCCGTCTTGATTACCCCCTTCAGCAAGATTGCTATCAAAAAATAATATATCATCTCCTACCATTCTGCTAGACAACTTAAAGTAGTCCTTCCTCGAATTTATCTCCTCAGCATCTAAAGTACTTTTCGCAATAGGATTAAGCTCTGAAGCATCTCCCTTTCCACCAATGCTTTCGCTGCTTGCATCCTCATTATCTCTTTCTATACTACTGGCCTTGTTTAATGACCCTTTAAAATAATCATCTGCACACATAACCGTAAGCTTCTTGCCTTCAAGTACTAGAATTAGATTCGCAATATTTTTTACGAATTGATCATCATGTGAAACTATTATCGAAGCCCCTTCATGGCGAAGAATCGCAGACTCGACCGCCATCTTTGTCGCCATATCTAGGTGATTGGTTGGCTCATCCAATATCAGCAGACTAGCTTGCTTTAGCAGCATTGAACAAAGGTACAGTCTCGCTTTTTCTCCACCACTAAGACTAGAAACTGATTTGTAGACCGATGCTCCCTTAAAATTAAACTGAGCTAATAACTCGAAGATACGCTGAGTCAACGCAGGGGTTACGCTAGCACTATTTGCATCATAATAAGGGGGGGAGGAGCTAAATTCTCCTCTACTTAACCTATCATCACGCTTCATGCGGGAGTTATTATTTTTCTGCTGTAATCCCTGGAAGCTCTCATTTCCATGATCCCTAAGGCCTTTGCATCGACTTTCAAGCTTATGAGCTTTCTCTAATGCTTGCATTTTAGCCATAGTTTCATAAACGGTAAGGTTTTTGTCTAGAAAATCTGAGGCAGATTGAGAGAAATATACCAACTCATTTTTTACCCCATTTCCAAACTCCACTACACCTTTTAATGGTTTTTCTAAGCCTGCAGCAAGCCTTAACAACACGCTCTTTCCACTACCATTAGCCCCAACAATGGCAATTCTATCTCCCTTCTGAACTTTCAGATTGATATTCTCGAAAAACATGACAGCATTCCCGCTAAAAGCAGACTCGCTTCCCTCACCATTGGTAGTTCCCATGGTACCATGCGATAGGTCATTCAAGCTGAGTAGCTGATTTGGTAAATATCCTCGTTCACTACCCACGAAATCAAATCTGCGAATGAGAGTCTTTCTTTTCAATGATTCCTGCTGCTTCTTGAAAGCTGAGAAGCTCGCAGCAGCATTATGATGATGCGAAGATTTTCCTTGCACTATTTTTTCATTTGAACTTTCTCCTGAAAAGGTGATAGAGTTCTTGTAAATATTCGAATACAGTTCATTCGTTAAACGGTTTTTCTCTTCCAAGAATTCCGAGTAACTTCCAGTATACTGGACTGCCCTACCAGAGTCCAAGAAAATGATTTTGTTGCAAAGAGCATTCAGGAACTCGCCATTATGCGACACTAGTACCATAGGCAATTTCTGCTGATCCAGAAAGTCAATAAGCCACTTCATCATACTTTTATCCAAGTGATTAGTTGGCTCATCTAGAAGGATCATATCAGGCTCCGTGATAAAGACCCTCCCAAGAGCTATTCTCATTTTCCAACCTCCAGAGAACATGGATAAAGGCTTATTCTTGGCGGACTCCAGTGATATTCCTAATTGGTCGAGAATCTTTTCTATCCTTGTATCAAAACGGTAAGCATCATAAGAATCAGCGATTTCTTGATTCTCAAAAACTTCTTCTAGAAGGCTTTGGGGTGGAAAGGCGAGACAATGTGAATTATCCTGTAAAGCACGCGACTCTTCCTGGGTATTCAACATCGATTGGAGAGCGTTTTTCGGTGTGCCTGATATAGTTTTGTCACTTCGTAACAGCTTCCTTGGGTAATAGTTATTATGCTCCATTAAGGAAGAATTTTCACCAGCCGCCGCAGCATCATATTGTACTGCCTTGTTGTAGCGCTTTAAACGTTCATTCTTACTAGTAAGATCAGTGGAAATCCCATTATCTTGTATCTTGTCAGGCTGTTCACCAGTAGCAACTCGCTCCAAGATAGACAATCTATGCATTACATTAAGAATCTCCGGAAATGCCGATGCTATCTCTTCATACGGAGTCCTCTTCACATCCAGGGACTCATCGAACTCCTGCCGCAGAAGGGAAATCTTCATGTTCCTTTTTCCGAACCGTATGCTACCACGGCAGGGGGAAATAGAACCTTCCATTAACTTTAAAAGTGTAGTCTTCCCACTACCATTAGGTCCGATCAGCCCAATACGGTCCCCCTTGTTTACCGAAAAATTAATATTCTGTAAAAGCACAGTTCCGTTGTCGAGCACATGAGTCAAATCACTTACATGAATGCTATGGTCCGACTTAAGTATCTGATTCTTCATCAGTTTTGGCGTTATCCCGCCGAACTCACTTAAACTGGCACTACAACGTATTAAACATGGTCTGAAGCTTCCAACTTCCCTGTACCTTCTTGTGAAACTTTTTTTCAAATGATCTGCATCTATTCCATGGTAGCCTTTGGGATGAAAATAATAAGGAGAGTCACAAGCTTCAAACATTGGATGACACGTTGATTGCAATAAGAATGCAGGGATAGGCGGATATTGCCGTAACGAACAGCAAAGGAAACGACTAGAGGTACTCATAGCATAGGAACATTTCTGGTATTTTCTGCGCAAACAATTTAACAGCGAATCATCCCTAGTTATTAGCCCGTTGTGAAGATGCCAAGTAACTCGGAAAGCGGACTCCATCTTGGAATCAAGTGGAAGTGAACACGGACATGCCTTCAATCCATCAAAGAGAGAGCACACTGGAAATGAAGGCCAAGACAATGAAAGCACAGAATTATTGATCCCTCCGTATAAATGACTATGGCCATGAACGCCGCATTCAATTACAAATAGGTAAGATATCAACGATAATACCCTGATAACATATCTCCAGCGTTCACATCGTGTTGTGGTGGCACCGGCCAAGCCAAAGAACGGCCATGGCTTCACCATTCTCATTTGAATAGGATAAAGAGTCAGCGAATAGCAAGTGAAGCAAGCAGGAGATATCTTCGATCTAGCAGCACATTTGAGTCATTCGGATCATCTTTAAAGCTATCGCAGTGTTCCCGAGTAACATGCTCATACATTGAAATAAGGCATGCTGGTATCGAGCCACACATCAAAACGATGTGCGGCACAACTGCACAGTAAGATAGAGGAATGTGCCCGTGGAGTGTATGGATTTCTCGAATTGCCCATAGCATACCCGTCATCTTTTTACAAATTAAAATAGATGAGCAGGGAAGCTAAACAGCTTGATAGGTACAACTACTGCCACCCTGCTACCTTCTGCTGTGCCAATGCGCGTCAACGCGAGAATGGAAATATAGTCAATTCTATAGGCTTTATGCTTTGGTGTGAAGAGCGGCCCGCTCATGACCATCTACATCTCGGCAATCACGAGGCTACAGGCAACTAATTCAAAAAAATTATCAACATTGCCACTAGCAGCAGCGTAATACAAACACAGATTCAGGCAGAGTAAGATTAAGAGGTATTAGAAAATCAAGAGTGAGGTAGAGCCGTCATGTCTTGGGGTATTCCTGAAAATTAGCTGGAGGTATAGCAGCCCAGGAACGAGCTACTAGGCCTAAATAGATTTCAATAACTTTATTCGGTTGCAGCAAAACCAAAGGAAATAAAAGGAGGAATGTGAAAGAAGTTAGGCTTTGTAGTTAAGCATTATCAAATTTCTGGAAAATGGCGACCCTGCTGGTTCTATTTGAGGTATAAATAACTTTAGTATACAGAGAATGCCGTAGTCACGCTTTTGCACTGCGCACTCTCTCTGGATAAGTGTGCGCCCACTTTACACCGATAATTGTGTTTTTTCCCGGAAGGAAACTAGCTGTTAGTACTTACAACGCATAATCTATTGCTAGATGTGTGTTATATCTCAATTTACGCCACGCCATAGGCTAACTCCTGGTGGTCGTTAGTGTTTGCTTTAATAGTTTCATTTTTAATGCTGGGAATATTTCAGGTTGCCAGATGCTTATATGCTTATATGCTTGTATAACACTACAGCTAAATATATTCTCGTCAACAAGGCATGATGAACATATGCCAATACTTCTTATCCTGTTGGTACGATTAAACCAATGCGCTATCGTCGAAGTTTTATTTCGAAATAAGTTCGAGTATAGCCGGTAGTCCATTTTTATGATACGTACAAGGTGATGGAAGATGCAAGTTTCTCTGAACTTTTCCAAGTACGCTGGAAAAGCATAGATAGGCGAGCAAGCAGTAAAAAACTAACCACTGCTTTCTAGTTCTTGAAAATTTTGCATTATTTTGGGGCATACTAAACTATCGCTGTTTCTCCAGTGACATATCTCTCTTTTCTTTACTCATCTGCAGCGAACTCTAGCGAGCAAAATGCATGAGCACAAGGGATATGAATAACGGAAATTCTAGAAACGTGAAAAATTTGGTGAAGAATAACGCAACTATAGCTGTAGCAGTATCTACAATCACCGTGCGCTCCATCTGCACGGCTATTAAATATTCATAGTGAGAATAAAAAATAAGGCTACCAGTATAGACACACCGTCACAAAATTTTTGGGTATGCAATCTATTGTTCGTATGATCTAACTTTGTTGAAGCATGGCACAATAAACTTTCAAGAACAGAGCTACATTTTCCAACTTGAGTTTTATGCTCAATTTTAGTCTGGTAATGCTTTGTAATAAAAGCCTAGCATTACATACCGCGATAACTATTCATTGCTACCACGATCGATTTGGCTGTATTTTCAACTTTCATCACTTCTTCGATCATTACCCTGGCCTCTGTACTGGATGCGACGCGCTCTTACTGCTTTGCAATGAGGTACTCCAGCGATCATCGCCTTGGAGTTAGTGCCGGTGCCTGAACTCGGCTGCTAGCACAATCCCTGCTACAGGGATTCTATAATGCGATTCCCTGCGGCTCTAGGTTTGTCCGCTCCTATCCAATGGCTAGCTAGGTCGAGTTTTAAGAAGGGTAAAAACAAGTTATGACGGAGCCTTGTTAACAACTCCTGGGCATAGATGATCGTCCGCTATCCTTCTGATCTAGTTGTAAGGCTTAAATCGGTTGATTGGTAATGATTTCTTCTTCAAATGAGCGCTCCCAAACGCGTATGAGCGCCAAGCCGCTCATGCACGGATACTAGTTAGTTTGAGGCTATATAAATGTGTACCTTCGTTTACATGTGTACAAGACGGTTATATCAGGGAAGATATTGCAATATAGTCGCCTGTGGTTTGTGCATCTTTAGTGTATGAATACCACGGGTAAAACACTCAAGAAAAAGCATAGTACTTACCGAGGATATCTATTATGACGTACAATCACCTCTAGACTAGTTAATAACGTCACGAATATAGATATTACGCTTTGCCGAACGATACATAGGCTGTTTCGAATAGAGCACGCGAGCTACGAAGATAAAATTCTATTAATACAAATGACTATGGAAGTGATAAGTAAAGGTAAAAAATGCACAGCTTTACGACATAGCAATGGTAAGTAGCTAAATCATTTACAGTACCCTAAGCGGTAGTCACTGCAATTGTCGCGCTTAATTTACCGGAGCTGTAATAGCGGGCCACCCGATGAACTTTTTTCGAACATTTGTTAACGAATTTATTTTTAGTTTGATTAAAACTGCATAAATATAGCATTCAATTTTAGAAGGGGGTACATCGTTACATCTCCATTTTTTCTCTTGAGCAGTTCGGAGCGAAATATATGATGCACCTATCATTAGGCACAGAGAAAATAAGCGGCTCAACTTGTTTAAGTTCTTCCAAATTAGCAGAAGAGTTGCAAGTAAAAGTATTATTCCAGTTATACGAATGCGATTAATATCTCCTGAGATTTGGGGAAGAGCGAAGCTCCGCATAATAAAAGTGGGGTATACTCATATATGCCATGTGAAGTATATAGCACAGTAATGCACGATTAACTAACTGGAAATGATATGATAGCGTTTGCAAGGGCACGCATCAACAGAAAAGGATACTTAAGCTACATTGCTTTAGCTTCGAGGCAAAAAAGGGTACCATTCATTGAAAAATTGTTGTTCATCTTCGAACTACCTAGCGTATAGTACAAATTTACAACAAAGTGCAAGGTAGTACCCACTTTTCAGGGTGCTTGAGCACAGCTTCATGCTTCGTGCCATTGTTGACAGTACCCCTCACCGCAGATTGATTGCCATTGAAAAAAAAGATAATGGATTTAATGATGCAGTAAGAAATCAGCAAGGAAATATCCAAAAGCTGAAGCTTGCGCACCGTACCATACGTTTACCATTATGGCTTCCATGGAGTTCTATAATTTTAAAAGCTGCAGCTCACGTTATTTATAGCAGCATATAGGGCCTAATTTTCTAGTTCAGCAAACTATTGGGAATTATCAAGCATGACACAAAACCTAAAGCGCATAACTCCTTTTCAGAAAAGAATGCTTCTCATCCTAGCTCACGCTATCGTTTGGAAGTACAAAGACCCCTGCAGTGCGTAATCCGAGAGCATTTCTATTTCTTGCAGACCTTTTGATAACGTGGGTCCCGTCAGGGACTCCCTTCTAAAAACATGGCGCAATCCCCCTCTAAATACAGTAGAACCCTAAGCACGATACCGGCGGTACAAATCGGTGAACTTTTTATTGGGCTTAAGGAAAGTGATGCAAACGAAAAGGGCGAAGAGCAGACGCACAAAATAAAGCCGGCTAATGCGCCAGGTAACTATAGGATACGGAGCTCACATCCGTTTGTAGAAGAATAATGACGGGTCTGGGTGCTAGACTGCGTTGCTAAGACCTAGTAGTGAGCGTATCTCTTGATTTATCATCTAGCATTATGGATGGAATGATTCTACTGCAAATTAGACTAGTGCAAACATGAAGCATTGAAA
>JADHZB010000127.1:0-12555 GCA_015657535.1 Nephromyces sp. MM_2019 | reverse complement strand
ACACACACACACACACACACACACACACACACACACACACACACACACACACACACACACACACACACACACACACACACACACACACACTAACCAACAACTATCTTGAAGTCAGAGATATCTAGCTCTACACACATTCGTCGAAAAGATTCAGAGAAAACTGCCTTTTCATCTTCTTCACTATGCAGGCTCTGCTCCAGAGCAGACAGCTTCTCTATCGTACTCTTCTCTCTAACTGCTCTACACACACAAAGAAACAGCTTTCTCAGGAACTGCACACACACTGTTTAAACGTCGTCTAGCAAGGAATGTGAGGTTGTATGCGCACCTCCAAAAAACTCGATTGGTTTGCCTGCCTCTAAACGTAGGGAATAGCATACACACACACGTGCAGAGGAGCGAAAAAAATGCACACACTACTGCAGTGAAACAAATACAACCTTATTGAAACACCCACAATAACGATGAATCACAAAAACACCATGAAACACACACAATCATGAAAATGACAACGACAGATCAGCTTCATGCGTGCATATCTACCCTAAAATCGCCATTGTTCCATGTGTGTATATGTGTGTTGATATACATGTGTGTGTGTGCCTGGGTTTGTGCGTGTGCGTGTGTAGATATGCTCAAACTAGAAAATTTTCCGAAAAAACAAAGGAATAAAGTAATAAAACAGCCTCATGAAGCAAACTAGGCATACACACAGAACAAAACCCTCTACATACACAAGTTTACTGGCTGTACGTACACTGATATTCACTGTATACTCATTTGGGGTGAACTAATTGAACTTACTGTAGAGCCTTCTCTTTATCTAATCCTTCGAGTTCAGCTTCAATTGATTTCCTAAGGAGCTCTTGCTCTTCCTAAACAAATTGTTTGCACACAAATGTTGATATGCTTAAGCAAAGAGGATCACACACTCATACAAATGTATAAATGCTTACACACATACATAATATACAAACATCAATATGTGAGCCCACACCACCAAGTAAAAGCACACACAAAGAAGCAAGTGCATGCACACACAAAGAAGCAAGTGCATGCACACACACAGCAAAGCGCAAGCACAGATAAAGACACAAGCGTATGCACATACATAAATAAGCATAAAAACACACAAACACACAACACCCACACATACGCAAACGCACATCTAATAGGCGATATATAATTATCCTACATGCAGCATATTATATGAAAGTGGATATATGCTGCACTCGCACACGCACACACACAGGTTACCAGCTTCTTCTTGCTGCAGGCTTCCCGATGTCTTTCTTCCTCCAAAGTTTGTAATCTTCCAGCAAGCACAGCCTCTTCTTCAGCTCTCTTCAAAAGCCTTTCCTTTTCAAGCTAACACAAAAAGAAACCATATGCACAAACACACACACACAGTGTAAGCTAGCGAAGCAATTTATTCAGCAGGCTATCTCAATCAAGGGCACACACACTACTCCTAGCACGTATTGTCTACATACGTGTGTGCACAAACTACTACTAGTAGCACTCCCTTCACACGTGCACACACAAACAAAAAAAATTCACGGGTGTAGATATCTAAACAGATTCATAGCACTTCCCTATGCGAGTGTGTGTGTGTGTGTGTGTGCGTGGTACGCAGAGAAGCGAATGGAAGGTATCCAATGACGGAGATATCTCTTCACACACACTGAAAGTTTATCCTTGCTCTAACAACTCATGCTCCAACACACAAGGAGCTACGACTACTTGCCAGTACGTACACTCAAATATACTCTAGTAGAAAGAATCCAGCAAAAATCCTCTGTTTTCCACTCTGCAAAAATTTACTCACTCTGATGCGCTTGAATTTGAAACTGCACTAAAAAAAATGTACACACACATAAAGACAGGTATACAAATAGGTGCACACACACACGGACACAAGCACATACTGACTGAGATATAAACACACAAACATACTCACTTACATAAATAGACACACAGCAACACGCACACACAACTCTAACTAACCACTGCTTTTTCTTCAGCTTTTTGTAATAACTTCACTTCTTCGTCAAAAATTGGAGAAATTTCCCTCGAAAAAACATCGGAAAGCGCCTTAAATTGGACAAGAAATTTCTAAGAAAAGCAAAAACATCCACACAACACTGAAACAATGAAAATTCGGTTTTTGGGAGCTTTTATAGTGAAGAACACCTAAACGAGGAGGCAAACTGTTGGAGTGTACGTACACCCGTTTCTTCTAGAGTTTTTCAGCTTACATACACTCTTTTTAACGCCAGTTTCGTTAAAAAAAAATTCTTAGAATGAAAAGCTTCTAAACTATGTCAAAACGTACAGACACACGTGCAATAAAGCGGGAAAACACATATGCGTAGAACGCTGTGTACACACATACTGGTCACCTTCTCAATACACAAACTGACGACATTCTCAACACATTCCACTCACAAAATCCACACACCACCATCAACATGCACCCATACACCCACTCTCTCGAAAAAAACACCCAAAAACACCAATACATACCCCACGTTTAACACATACGCACACACCAACACACATACCTAAAACCCCCTTCCTTTTAACTTACCTTACATCTATCTACTCTCTTCTTACTGTAGATTTGCTTTACGGGATCAGTTTCATTGGTTATCCTACGATATCGCTCAGCTACCAAAGACAAGGCTTCGAGCATCTCTTTTGCCTTTGAAAACCTCGACACCTGCGATTAGCACACAAGAAAAGGATGTGAATACAATACGCAGAGCTCACACACGTATACACCCTCACGCACACAAGCCATCACACACAAATATATCCTTTTCTCCTTACAAATCACTGCAACTTTTTTCGCTCGCAAAACATACACACTAAAGAAGTAGTGGGTGTACGTACACTGCCTTCAACTAAACTCACGTTTTCTGGATCCTTATGGGCAGAAGCATAAGCTTCGATGCGAATCTTCAACTCACCACACGCTTCTTCAGCTTCTACAATACATACACACTAGGAGATTGATGGGCGAAAGCTTGAAATGAAGAGGAAAATCCCCTCTTCTTATTTTAAAGGGGTGTATATACACTGTAGATTCAGAGGCTTCAAAGCAGGCTGTAAAGCTCACCATTTAAAGCAGCATCTGCTTGCTCAAAGGAAGCCATGCTGGAGAGATTATTAACCTAAGCAAAAGAGAGAATAAGTTTGAGTGATGGAGAAGATGATGTGGGAGGGCTAGTGAGTGAGCTCATAGAGATATATACACGAAGCTACACACACACACGCACAGCACGTACTTTTCAGTGTGAGGAGTAAGAGAGAGAGAGTGAAATCATAGAGATGCACACACAGCATATATTCTCTTCAGTGTGCAGCACAGCCTCTTGCACAAAAAATTGATCTGCGCCAGAAACATAGTCACAGAACAGATTGAAAGGTAAAACACGCACTAATACACACTGTGTAAGTGCATTAGCACACATCCTCATACTTAAAGAGCACACTCATTCACTACGCACACTTGTGAAAATCGGACGCACACAACACCAACTCACGCTCACTCAATACCAACACACACACTGAAGCTATTCCCTTTTCTTTATACTTCATAATACACCCTTAAAGACGTGTGTGTGGAACCCTTAACTAACGATGCGTAGCTGCTTCCGCCTTCCTCTAAGTTCACGTCTTCAATAATGGTTGAGTTCCTTGTTCTTCTTACTTCTTACACACACAAAGTCGCTCCTTTCACACACACAATCCATGACGGAAACAAAGAAGCTTATGGATCTGAAGATTTACATTCAACGCTGATAGCTATGACGTGTGTGTGTGTGCGAATAGCTGTGAAGAAAAGATGATCTTCAAAGAGCAAACAATTCTATGGCTTGAAGTGTGTGCAAATTGAAGATATAGCAGGAATTGTGTGTATGTGTTAGAGTGTGGGTGTGTGGATGTGTGTGTGCGTGTCGGTATACCAGTGAATGTGTGTGTGCTTGCTTGTATGTGTTTGGGTGTGCGTGCTCGTGTGCGTGTCGGTGTGAGTGTGCTCGTGTGGTGTGTGTGTGTGTGTTGTCTGTAATTGTGTATGGATACGCCCGTTAATGTGTGTATGTGTGGGTGTATCTGTTTGTGTGGATGCTTCTGTTCGTGTGTGCGCGGGGTTGTGAACAAGTATATGCTGGAGTCTGTAGGGTATAGTGTGTATGTTTTGGAATCTGGAAATGTGTGTGCAGGGAAGTCCGTGTGTGTGTGCTGTTGATTGCAAGTGTGTGTATGCAGGTGTGAGTATGTATATATGTGTCAATACATACGTTTAATGCGTAAAGCCGCCGTTCAGCTCCAGCCGCACACAGGGCTATCGGGCCAGTTATCACACACTACCATCCAAGCCATTAAGCTGCGTGTGTGTTACAGTTGAGTTATTGTGTGTATTACACTCAAGTTGCCGTGTGTGTGTTATACTCAAGTTAGTGTGTGCACTATCCTCCAGCAAGCGAACGCGTGTGCTGCACTTAAGTTAACGTATCTGTGCTACGCTCAAGCTGGTGTGTGTGTTTTCGTGTGTGTTCCACACTGAAGCTATCATGCATATGTTATTCTCAAGTTAGCACATCTGCATGTGTGCGTGTATCATACTGTCCTCATTTCTCAGCTGCTGTTTTGCTTAACGAAGCAAGAGTGTGTGTGTTAGCACTTATCCATCTAGCGTTGATTAAGATCTGCTACTTTATGCTTCTGTTACTGCTAGTGTTGGTGTTGTCTTTCTTACACACAGAAGCTACCAGCAGGAGCGTACGTACACTCCCAACTTCAGGTAAACTTATCTATAGACTAGGCTCCAAATCTTCATTTGGCGTGTGTGGGTGCACTCACTCACGGTATACTCAGTATTGTGAGGGCGATTCGTGTCTTGAAGCGCCGGTGTGTTACCACGAGCACACAGGTTATTCATTGCAGCTGTGTGTGTGTGAAACGTGTGTAGCCTGTATAAAATGCTTTCATTATATAGTCTTCCAAAGTGTGGAGGAAATCACCTTCATTCTCCCCGTTCTCAGCCTTTGAAAAAGTTCCTTTAAAGGGTTTATCTGCAAATCTATGGCCTTAGTCAGATGATCTTGGTAGCTGTGTGTGTGTGTGTGGGTATGCATATACTCAATCTACCCATACCACCAATACTTAACGTGTGTGTGTGTGTGTGTGTGTGTGTATATACGATTTATCATCACCTCCATTGATCTTCCTCCTTATTGTTTATCATCAAAACGGTTCTTTTTCGTAGAAAACTACTTTTTCTCCGCTTCTACTACAAATTGCTCGTAGGTTTCCTCATTTCTTGCAAAAAGGATGAAGCTCTTTCCACTATTATCAGCGCGAAGCATGGGAAAGCTCTATGCCAATAAGTTCACACACACAGGTAAAATAAGACAAAAATTCTCTTTTTTTCCTTAAAAGCATCATTTTATAGCGTAAAATAAGCTAGAAGATTAGGTGTATGTACACCCGCTGACCCGCTTAAGCTGAAACCAGAGAAACCGTGAAGAATCGCAGGAATTTGCACCCAAAAAGGGGCTTCATAGCAGCCTTTGATAAGCAGCTCATTGAAAGCCTCGTTTAACACACACAGCACAAATCGAAGGCTGCACAAATACCTTGAGAAGAGAGTTTCATAGATGCTTCTGTGAGGCACACACAAGCATACTTTGTTCTTGGTAGAAGATACGCAATCTTCCCGAGCTTTCGAGCGACGTATACAGACTGCTTGTCTTTCTTTGAAGATTTCTAACACCCCCGAGCTCTTCAGCTACACAGACACAAGCTCAGTCTTCAGCTGAAAATTTTCAGCCCCCCAGAGCTTTTCGGCTGCACACACACAATTCAAGTAAACTTCATCATCCTCTGCTTTAAGAAGATGCTTTGATTGCCATATAAACAGCATGAAGTAGGCAAAGCTGTGAGGCATACATACACCCACCCCTTGCTCTTCCACTTTATCGTAAGAGTAGCTGTAACGCAGAATAATGATAGGAGTGTGTGCGTCTTATAACATGAATACTACTAGTAAATGGGCTTTAGCAAGAGCTAGACATTTGCATTGGGAATAGTTAATCAAGTCCATGTGTGTGTTGGTGTGTGTATCTGATACTTTATGCGTGTGTACGAGTGTGGTATGAGTTTGTTTGTGTATGGAATATGCGCTTGTGTGTGTGTACGATAGGTTATGAGTGTGTGTGCGCTATATGCATTTGTGCGTGTGAATGTTTATGCATTTGCATCTGACCGATAGGTTATGCTTTTATGTGTGTTCGTGATTGTTTATGCGTTTGTATGTGTGTGTGTGTGTGTGTGTGTACGTATCTTTCACATGATTTTATCTTTTATATAGAATCTAGAATATCTCTTTTCTGCATATGAATCTTCTGTAGGTTGAAGGGAATAATTCCTCCCAAATTTCTTTTATTTCAAACACACTAATACCATGAAGATCTACTCTATACACACACCACTATGAACATCGAACACACACACACACACACACACCAACAATATGAACATTCAACATACACACACACCACTATGAACAACCAAAAACAACACACGGCGCTGTAAACATCCAACACACACACACACACCACTATATTCGTCCAGCACACACAAGATTATAGCTGCCTCATTTCACTCTATAAAGAGTTTGCCCTCTCCTCAGAAATCGCTTTTTCTTCGTTTTATACGACTTCTTCCTCATATTCGTAGCCCAAGAGCTTTTGTGTGTTGCGAAGGATAGGAGAGAGGCAGGTAGAGCCTGTGGGAGGGGAGGAAAGTATCAGTGTATATACAGCGAAGATGCAGAAAAGGGTGTGTGTGCAAAGACAAGGCAACTAAACAAGGTGGAGAGATATTGAATGTATTGGCTGGCAACAAAATTATGCCGATATGCGTAGATAAAAAAAGAAAAAAACACACAGGAAAGGACAGACAAATGTAATCACATTCACCGGAAACACACACAGAGGTAAGCCAGCACACAGGTAAAGAAAGCACCACACACAGGTAAGCACACACACACACCGGAAACAGACATCAGCACACAGTCACACATACACCAACACACACACCCACTCACTGATGTTAAAATCTTCCTGAAATCATACGAAGCTATTTCAATTCCAAGAAAGCGGAAAAGTGTTAACCACAAGAAGAAGTTTATTGGATAAATAACAGGAGATGTGAAGTAAGCAAAAGGCTGTTGAAGTGGATATTTCGAAAAGGCAAAAGTATTCCCAAGAAGTGGGTGTACATACACCAAATTTTTCAAATAATTTTCAATGGGAAGAAGCAGAGCTGATGGCTTTGCAGAAAAGGAGAAGAATTCCTTCCTCTTCAAGCTGGTCTCATCATAGAAATCATTAGAAGTTCCCAAAGGTCGAAGAAGATTTGTTTGAACACACACACATCGAAGAAGGTGATGTGGCGATCTTTGAAAAACCTCAAACATTTTAAAAGATGAAGAAGAGGCAGCTTTTCATCAGCAAGCACATTTTGACGGAAAAAGAACTGCTTAATTTGCTAGCAGATGACAGGAAGTAACACACAAACACAGAGATATAGCACACACACAAACGTATCATACACACACAGAGGGATACAGGGAAGTATTACGCACACAAACGTGCAAAGAGGTATCACACACATACATACAGAGAAATATCACATACGTAAACATAGAAATGATGTCAATGGGCAGCACTACAGACTGGAACACGCGTAAAAGAATGATGGCACACACATTAGGGTAGGCGCACACATGCACAGAAGTGTCAGGCGTTCGCATCCACAGAGTGGCATCAGGCATGCACACACACAAAAGTATCATAGGCAAACAAAAGTATCGAGCGCACACACTTCCCACAAGAGTGTGGCGGCATGTGTGTGTGAAGTGGCCGTTGCGCGTGTTGTTGAGGCCTCTTTCACTGGTGCATTACCGAGTATGCGCAAAACTTAGCGCCGCACATGCAAACCCCTCAATACCCTGTCACATAGACACACATAATCGCCCCCCTCACACACACATCATCCCCCCCCCACAAACAGAACAGAACCAAATATATTCCCCCTTTCCCATCTTTACACACACTCTGGTTTTTGAAGAAAATCGGGTAAAAAGCTTCAAACACACGAAACAGTATTTTCTGAGGAAAGTTTATATACAGAAACTGCTGCATATAGTGGGAGTGTGTGTAGATACCATCTTCATTTCATATTGAGAAGCTTCGCCCTGTGTGTTTCCGCAGTGGTGAGGGTTCCCCTCTGGCTTGAGAGCATAGCCTGTTGCCCTCCTCTTTCGCACACTCCCCCCTCCTCTTAAGGTGCATAAAGACCTACACCCATACTCTATTTAGGGGCCTAGAATCCACCCTGAAAGGCAGTGAAATCCCCCCACCTCTTCCTTCCTCTTCTTCATCATTCTTCTCCCTTCCTAACTACTTCTCCCCCCATTACCTCACCCCCCATACACACACCCCACCCCCCAGTATTCACTCCCTTATCTCTGCTCCCACCCACTATTCACCCCCTCATCTCACCCTCCCACCTCAGCCCCTCCAAACACAGAATATAGGCACCACTTGATCACTCCCTCCCCTCTTCTACACCCTCCCCTTATTACCTTCCCTCCCCAGCTAACTGAACACACAACATCACCTCTCTCTACCCTCCTCTAAGCCCTCCTACCGCAATATCTCACGCGCACACAACCCCCCTACCCAAAAGCAGAAAGGCTTATCCCCCTCCTTCTCTTTGCAGTGTACGTAAACCTCCCCTTCTTACAACACTCATAGCATGTCACAGTCAATGGGCTTCTTCCACAAGCTTGAGCGTAGATGCTCAGGTCCTAATCCCAGCTTACTCTGTGTGGGGCTTGATCCTGATGATAAGTCGATATTCTCAAGAAGCTCAAATTCTTCGAAAAACGTAGAAATCAGCGAAAAACCCCCAATTTGGATGATTAGAGGAGGGAAGGATTCTCAGAGATGCCAGGCTGCGTACGATGTATGTAGAAACATTCTTAGCAGCTCGCAGAGCTACGCAGCGTGTGTGAAACCAAACTCTGGCTTCTTTGAAGCCTTAAGCCTTGAGGGACTGTCGGTAGGGGGGGGAGGGTAGCAGTTTTGAAGGTGGAGGGTAGAAAGCAATGGGGAGTTGAGAGTATGGGGGGTTTATTTGAGGGGTGGGTGAGGGGGGTGAGATTTATTAAGTTGATGTGGGAGGTGGGGGGATTGGGATTTCTTGTTGGCTTGGGGGTTGAGAGAGGTGGGCTTTGTGATGTTGATATGCGGAGTGAATGGGATGAGATTTGTGAGCTCGATGTGGGGGGTGGAATTTCGTCAATTCCCTGGGATATCGCTCAACAGTGGGGGGCTTTTCAACATTGAACTAATCATGGGGATTTCTCACAGCCAACTCATTTTGCATTACCCTCCCACAGCACCACACACATGTACACACCCGCACACACACGCCCCCCCACACAGGACCCCCCCCTACTAATGCCGCTGATTCTGCAGGTACTAAAGAAGGTGTGTGAGCTAGTAGAGCCTGACATTCCTATCTTGCTCGATGCTAAGCGTGGGGATATCGGCTCCACAGCCAAGGCTTATGCCTACTCAGCCTACAATAACTTATGTGTGGATGGCTTAACAGTAAGCCCTTATCTAGGGCTTGACAGCTTAGAGCCCTATATTGAAGATCGTTCAAAGGGTATCTTCGTACTATCAAAGACTTCAAATCTTGGCTCGAATGACTTTCAAACCCTGCAGGTGATGGGGGGGGGTGTGGGGGGTGACAATGAGGAGGGATGCCAGCTCTACGTGAAGATTGCTCGAGCCTGCCGTGAATTCTGCTCAAAAGATGAAATGTGTAAGCTTTGGCATGTTGTTTGGAGGGGGGTTTGTGGGTGTGTGCGTTTACGATTCTAAGAAGAAGTAGGATTATAGCGGGGTTATTGCTGGTTGGTGGAGTGCTTATGTTGATGTAATACATGTGTGTGTTTTTATGTATTGGGCACATGTGTGTATGTACATCTCAACTTCACGATGGTGACTTTTCGTGCTTGGCTTTTACTCTCCTTTGGTGCACATGTGTGTGTGTATGTGCGTGCGGACAGCTTCATCGTTGAAGAAGTTTGGAGGAGGAATTGGGTTTGTTGTCGGAGCTACTGACGTTGAAGCCCTGAAGGCTGTCAGGACTGAATGCCCAGACATGTGGATACTCTGTCCCGGACTGGGGGCTCAGGGGGGAGATCTTACTGCTTGCCTTAATTCTGGTGGGAGTGTGTGCATGTGCAGTGGTGTGTGTGTTGCTACCTGCGGCTTGGATGCTGCACATATCTGTGTATTGGCACGTTTAGGTTAGATTTATGATATAAATACATATATATATATATATGTGTGTGTAATGTACTCCCTGCTTGCTTTCGTCGTATTGCATGAAGAGTCAAAAGCTCAGCGCTAACAGCCTTGCTTCTTCAAAGTGTGCATGTTACATTGGGTGTACATACACCCCATGAAATCACTCCTCTTTCGCTGCCTTTAGCGTTGAGAAGCGATTCCTCCGGAGTCATCTTCCCTATTTCTAGGGGTATTTCACTAGCAGAGGTTAGTTATGCGACGATTGAAGGCAGGTTTGTGTGTGTATGTAGGTGCATGTGGCTGTCTATGTGTATACATGTGTGCGGTTGTGGGTGTGGGCGTGGGAGTGTGCGTATGTCTGCATGTGTGTGCCTAAGTTTGTGTGCACCAATCCAAAGTTTAGAAGGCAGTTTAGCCTTTCCAGTTGCCCTGCTTCTTCATAAAAATTCCGCTGTTTTACTGCTTTCACACACACAGGATCCGCGAGTAGCCGTCGAAAGTTGGCATTCTGCGATAGAAGAGGGAAGGCGTGCCTTCAGAGAGTCTAAGACTTCGTCTTGAGCCATCTGCTTGATTAAAAACTGATTTTCACACACACATGCACACACGCATGCACCCACGTGAGGAGGAATTGCAACGTGTAGGTGCTGCACACACAATGTGAAGTAGTTTGCAAGCACACACACAAGAGGAGCAAATGTAATGTATAGCTGCTGCATACACAGTGCAAAATGGTTTCCATATATAGCAAGAGAGATGATTTTCGCCTTTAAAATGAGTATGACTTTGCAAAGAGGCAGTGTATGTACACCCACCTTACTGTTGAGTTAAATCTCTCATTCATCTGGTTTTTTTTATGTATACATGCTTATGAAGAAGCGTAGGAGATCTTCAAACACACATTCATAAAGTGATACTAAACTTACAGAGCAAGCTGTTAGGCTCTTTGAAGTTTTCCTTTGATTTCTTGCCTTCACACAGTGCAGATAGACGTGTGTTTGGCTGTGTAAGAGGAGGGCTTCCAGGGCTGTTGATGTGTATTTGGGTATGTGTATCTAGCTGTGTGTGCTTGTTGGAGAATATGTGTTTGGGTATGTGTGTGTGAGCGTGAATATGATATAGGGTCGACCAGTAGCTATACGGCAGCATAACTGTATTGTTAGCAAACTTCTTGTGAGCAAAAGTACACACACGCACACACACACCTATGCACACACGCACAAATCCCTATTGTATTCCATCAAGTTATGCAAACAACTTGCAATCGTTTCATCACCCAACAGATGAAATGCTTGAGGTTTTAGTCATTCACAAACCCCTTAAATTCTGTATGTACATACACCCCGTCTTCAGCCTTAGAACGGAAATGTAAAGCCCAGAGATTGCTCGACCATCCTCGAGAGAATATAAGGTGCTTGTTTCGCGCATGTGGGCTAATGCGTGCACACACACAAAGGTATCACACACACACAGGTATCACATTCGCAGGTATCACGCATACAAACACCTTATATCTCTACTATCAGTAAAAACCTAAAGATCGGATAATCTTCACAAAAGTGAGTGTATGTACACACATTTCCTGGTACTGCAGCAAATTTCCCTAAGGGGTAAAAAAAGCAATGAAAAGACGTTAAAAAGCTCATCATCCAAGCAAACTGTCGGTGTACGTACACATACACGCACACTCGTTAGGAATCCTAAGCGTAATCGCTATCATTTGAATCATCAGAAGCACTTCCCCTCCTCCTCTTAGCCTTAGGCTTAGCTGCTTTATCCCCCTTCCTTCCTACCCCCTTCCTTCCTATCCCCTTCAGTGGGGTTTTCGCTGAAGCTTTCCGCTTACTTGACGGATTCCCTAGAAGAGCACCCTGAGAAGCAGTCAGTGTGTGTGAGGGGTAGATAGATGAGTGAGGGGGTGGGGGAAATGTGTAGAGACCTTAGGGGGGTAGTACGACGGAAAATTCTTGGGGAGAAGCGCTAACATGTTCAAAGATTAGCACAAGGGTGCTTGTGTGTAGTTTGATTGTGTGTTCAGCTTGCTTGTGTGTGTAGTTTGCTTGCGTCAGGGCTAAAAAAGTGGGTGAGGAGAATAGTTGGAGAGGAGTGTACGTACATTACCCCAGTCGTTTAACAAGTTAGCTCATGAATATTA